>JAHLTZ010000094.1:0-29079 GCA_025786725.1 Syncephalis fuscata | reverse complement strand
AAAAGGTCGACTGGGCCCGTAGCACTTTGAAAAGACCGTTGATATCAACGCCATCTTCGAGAAGATGAGATGATTGATGTTATCGGTGTTACCAAAGGTAAAGGTTTCGAAGGTGTCACCCACCGTTGGGGCACCAAGAAGTTGCCACGTAAGACGCACAAGGGTCTCCGCAAGGTTGCCTGTATCGGTGCCTGGCATCCATCCCGTGTTATGTACTCGGTACCACGTGCTGGTCAGAACGGCTACCACACCGTACTGAGATCAACAAGAAGATCTACCGTATTGGCAGCGGTGCCGACAAGAAGAACGCCTCCACCGAGTACGATCTTACCACCAAGACCATCACACCAATGGGTGGCTTCCCTCACTACGGTGAAGTCAACGAGGACTTTGTCATGATCAAGGGTGCCTGCGTCGGTGTCCGTCGTCGCGTCTTGACTCTTCGCAAGTCATTGCTTACTCACACCAAGCGCTCTGCTTTGGAGAAGATTGCTCTCAAGTTCATCGATACCTCCTCCAAGTTTGGTCACGGTCGCTTCCAGACCAAGGAAGAGAAGAACACTTTCTTGGGTACTCTCAAGAAGGACTTGGTTGCTTAAGCGCCTTTCTATCTTATGCAAACTGGATATGGGCAGTGTTTATTGGATAATAAATATGCACTGAAAGTATAGTTTTATTTTTATTATGATTATAACATTTTATTATTACTATTATTATTATATTTGTATTGCTAACACCAATATTTGTTCTATTGAACATGGGGCAAGTGGTTAGTTTTATTTAATGATTACATCATCATATTTATTGTTGTTTGGGGGTCAAATGATTTTATTTGATTATATTCGCGTAATTGAACTAGAAGTTGTTCTAGTGAACATGATGATGGATGGTGAATGACATCAATCATCAAATACTCATCATCATAGATTCGTTATCCAGTATGCATATATTTAGTACACATATATATATTATTTATCTATATCATTCCCATTCTATTCTATAATACTATATATCATTCTATGATATACTAGACACATTCTATTGTTTATATGTTCCATTACACTTCACTCATTCCACTCATTGCACTATATGCTTTACAGCTTTAACATTATTTTATATGCTTTATCACCGTACATTTATCATTCTACATAGCATTCTATACTCGCCTAGTCTTCCTCTATCCAAACTGTTTTTATTTTTGTTCTAGCACTATTATTAACAAATGGCAACTAATTCCGCTCATTGGTCATGCATATATACTCAATAACTTTGGCATGACTACAGACTATCTACCGCAGTTACTTGTTTAGTTCTAGCTATATTAATAATACAAATTGACTTGTTCACTTTTTTTCTCGTTGAGTTATAACAATCGAATAAATAATACAGGTATGTGTAGAATTGTCATCTTATAGAAGCATTTATTTAATTAATTACTACTAGTTGATTATGAACGAATTAGCTAATGGCAATTAGTTATGATTCTGATGGCATTTGAACCAGATAATAGGCCATCTGTAGTAATAACAAGTCAAAAAACAATAGATCAGTGTGGAATTGGAGGTTATCAGGAATAAGATCGGTGTAAATAGCAATAACGTAATGCTGTGTGAATGCGATGATATAGCAATATGTGGATAGAGTATATATGCATACTAGATGATGGATCTATGATGATGAGTGTTTGATGATTGATGCCATTCGCCACACATCATCATGCTCAGTAGATTGGATGTGTAGTTTAAATGTGTGAATAATCAGTATAATCACTTGGTCTCCAAATCATATTAAATGGTTAGTAAAATTGCTAGTAAAAACAAATTGTATAATAATGTTAAATGACATATAGTATATTATACGATTGATACAGCTTATTCGACTTGCACAACAGAGAATTAAGTTTTTAAAAATTAAAATATTTGAATACACCATACAGAACATACAATATGTTAAATACAATAGTCAAAAAGTAAAAGTGAAATCTAATATGTTTACTAGTTAAGCCACAATAAAAGCAATACTGCCAACAAATAACAAAACAATGTTAAGCATAGTCTATATCTAAGCTGTTTAACCTCTAACTGTTCCATAATATGGAACATAAACAGCATGGTTCGATGGTGATCCATTAATTCCTGGATTAGGATCAATTACAATATACCCGGAATATGACCATATTTCGCCATTTTGTATATTCCTCGGCACCTAATCTTTATGTTGATCTCGCTTATCTGATTTAGTCGTAAATCAATAGATCCTGGAAGGGAAACGGTTGCAATCACATGTTTTCCTGACGATGTATTGCTAATAGGTTTTGATTTCAAAACTGCAGCGGCTGGAATATGTGAAAGTTTATACGATGCTGATGTGTCAGATAGAGGTGAAAGTTTGATCAATACATCCACTGCGTTGGTATACGTGTCCTCCAAATTAATTAACGATGGTTCAACATGAACACTTTTAGTATCTATTAGTTTGGTAAGATTGATTATACCGGAGCCTTGATATAATGCAGAAGCATAGCGAATCTGCATTACTGACTTTGACGGGAACTGCGCTGTTTTGTAATATAGTTCTGGCATGGTTAACATCAACCAAACTCTTGCTATCAATTTCAGCTATCAATGCAGCTGCACCGGCAACATATGCAACAGCAGCTGATATATCGCTGAAATGAGGTTTGCTTATTGTTTTACGAGTGGTAGTAGTGTAGATTTCGTGACTTGGTGCCAAGATGTCAGGATAGAAAGGCGGTATAAATGGTTCATTCTGCGGTCCAGCTGTATCGACAGTAACACTGCCATCTTTAATGTAGCCATACTTTTCTGCAAAAATATATTTGTATCCAAGCTTATTCGCATAGCCTTCTTCTATAAATATAGCATCTTTTTCATTGATATCAAATAAAGGCATATCGCATTTTTGTCTTTTTTGGTAAGGACCGTTTACGATGATAAGTCCAGTCATTCTTATTGTTTTGGCATACTTTAACAAATAAGGAGTTTTTGATTTATCATACCACACAAGTGCAATGTCTCCTCTTTTAAGCCCAGTAAGATGTTCGTTTAATTTGTCATTGATATTTTTAGGAATAATATTCATTTCTTTGTTAAAGTCATAGCTCATGTTTGCACATGAAGACATAAACTTAATACGACGGCCAGTTGTTTTCTCCTCAAACCAGTGCGATAGTCGATACTTTTGTTTAAAACCACCAACACTTAATACAGGAAGGCCTTGATATGAAAAGTAATTTGGATTCATAAAATTATTGGCTGATGCTGCAACAATCATAATCACGCCATGTTTTGCAACATATTCTATCGTTTCTTTTAGTTTAGTACTGTATTCATCTACAATGGCAATCTTCGGTAATACAACAATTTTCATTTGATCCTTGATTGCTGCTGCTATAGCTTGCAACATCAATAAAGTTAAAGTTGGACTCGTGCAGCCAAATACGCGATAGGCGTCAAGTGTTGCCTTGGGTGCAACTCCAGTAAAATGATTGGATTTTGCAACAGCAATTCCAGCTAAACTTACACCGCGTTTATTGCATTCAGATGTATCTTTAATCTTTCTATGACTTGCATCCACAAAATTGTGATTATAATTATAATTCCTTTTAAATGCACCAGTGTTTAAATTAATACCAGCATCAATAATTCCAAGTTTTACGTCTTTTCCTTTGAAGCCCATGGCGTGAAGTGTTTTAACACCGGTGGACACATAGTAAGGTGTCACATAAATTTTTTGCCGGTAATTTTAGAGCTAATAAAAGGACAATTGAATCTAGGTATTGTGTAGAAATCATTTTTATATGTTTTGGCACTGTCTACAGCAAAGTATTGTGTTGAACAAAATAGCAATGGTGTAAATATCGCCAGTTGTTGTGCTTTCTTGATATCATTGTTAAAACTAGCTGTTGTATTGAAAACAATTGTATGACTTAGTTATATGGGGAAAAATACCAATAAAAGCAAATAAGAAATAAACTGTTGCATATGAGACATAACTACTTTGATTAAGTACCTACCAGTTATTCTAATCAAAAATAAAATACCATAAAAAATGTCAACACACGCTGAATACCATTTTAGATTATCAAACAAGATACTTAAAACGTGTATTTAGAATAGTATTAATAAAATAACGTAATTAATTTTTTGTTTAAGCTGGTTTTAACCACCATATTTTATTAAATAAAAAACATTAAAAAACAAAGAATAAAATATGGCTGACAATTATAACCAAGCTGTTGAACGTACATACTGATGGTGTGAAATGGTGTTAATTTGTAATTAAAGCGTGCTTAAATAGAAGCTGCTAGTAATTTAATTTTCATTTGTTTATATTTCCAATTTTAGTAACATCACGTAGTGCTAATTCTTTTTTAATCAGCCACCACAACTTTTGTACAGTTTTTCTCTTCATGATGGAACTAATTGTCCGTAATATTATACACCAATGTATATATGAGCTGTTACATGTCATTTCTATGTTTGCCAAATAGCAATGGATATAATAAAGCGCAATAATATAGATTAAGCAAATGACTTCAATCATTTCAAATACTATGACAACAAAGTTATAATTAATGAAATTAACTGCATGTTTAACATATAAACACAAATAACAGTTTTATTCATTCAATCTCTAATATACTACACTCACCAAACAAATATAGACTCTATCAAATAAAACTGGCTATTCAGAAAACTAAAACTATATTTGTACATTAAACAATAGCAAGCGGACCAAAAGCTCATCAATAAGATTAAATCCAAGTTTGATAATGCTACTTTGGTATTTGGTAACTGGCCTGCAAGTCGTGTAAATTTTTAAAAAAACCTATTCAAGGTGCTGGCTTGAAGCGTATGCTTAAAATAGTTGTTAACATGTGTTTAATTGATGCGTATAATAGCTCTAAACCTGTCCCACTGGTCAAGCTCAAAGTTTAGAAACATTCAAATAATTGATAATCCACTTCCGTATTAACATAAAAATTGTGCAAGAGTAAAGTGCTATAGACTTTAAGGTACTATAATTTATGGACTAAATACAAATATATTTTATTCTAACATCTAGATTGTTTGTAGGTGCGCAAACCAACATTGTAAGAAAGCTCATGAAACTTTTATGGGTGCAAGATTATGGAATTGTGACTTGGTTGCTGCTTTGAATCTCAAACATATTCTTGATAGTCTACGATTGAGCGGTATTATACCGGATTGGTTTCGAAGAAGCTAGTATTTCTTGAAGTTTATCAACTTTAGAATCAAGATATAAATAACTATAATGGTTTTTTTAATAACCATTACTAATTTTGAATTACTATTTATGAAACATTTCAAAACTTATAATCTTTTTTGCTTTACATTTTTGAAATCAAACTGCAGTTTAGGCTATATTATTGTTACATACTTTTAAAGTAATAAATTAAAATTAAATGACACAGCACACATTTACTAATGTAATTATTTAACATAAACAAAAGACAGCTAACTAAATAAATCCACTAATACTACTTTTAGACCAGCTCACAGGATTGATTAAATAAGTAAATTGCCTATGGTCGGAGTCTAGCTATAATAATAGGTATTTATCGTGAGAATGGGCTGTCACCACCAATGTCAGTTTGACTGACAGTCAATCAATAGGCCAATATACTTTTTCAATAAAACTTACTTCTTTCTTTTATAACTACAACTTTACTGCACTCCACTACTACTACTACTATCTTGTTGCTGCTCTATTGCCACTATCATTGCTCTCTACCACTATTATCGTCATCACCATTATTATTATTATTATTATTTCTATTACTTCCGGTAAGCTATTTTACTTAGTATGTTACTCATTGATGCATCTACATCATTCAGTAGTCAGTGATGCTCATAGTGGCGGCAAACCATTGACTTTTTAATACTTTATTTATACTATGTATTTACAAAAACAAATGGATTGTCAAAACGCGTATGCTATATACGTATAATACACTCTAAATTCCTACATCCAATGATGCATCTATATGTCCACACATCTATACATCCATGGGTAGGTGTCTATACTATTGACTACAAGGCTGGGGATTTGATCGGAACAACTACAGCTCCGTTCCATAGTTGCGCGTGCGCGTCCATACTCTTTTTGATATGACGGAACCTGTTTTTTCTACATTTGTATCCATTTTCATTTACCACCTGCATAGCGCTGTTAGACAGTGATTGGACAATGGGGCAATCTATTTTCATAAGCGTATCAGCGCATCTTTATAGCTACAATTAGATAATACTAGCTAAAGTGCTTATTAGAGGAGAAAAAGGATTGACACGTTGCTATACATACATACACGCATACACATATACATACATAGAGTTGAGTGGCTAGGGTGATCACATGCACTCGGCCTGTCATGTTGCCTGAACACAGCATGCGTGCTGATGGTCTGTGAAAGGCAGCACACTCTATACACATGCCCCATACAATTATGATAATCATATGATGATAGCTCTTGTCATTACATCTTAATAATATTCCGTATAATGATATTAAATAACTGGGATGCCAAATTGCCGCAACACTATTACCCGAATATTACTGGTCCAAGCTATACACTTGTACTTTTCCACTCTCTTATTTCTCTCTATTTGGCAGTATTCGTCCATTTGCACACAAAATTAAACCATACAAACGAGTTCTCATCCCTTTTTCTCCTCACTTACTCACCCACTCACACACACACTTACTCACTCTCACACACGGCACCTGTCCTATCAGTTGGTATCCAGCGCCCCTAAACTCAGAGCTCATCTCCTTTCAATCTTCTCTTCGCATATACTTTGCTTTACTACTTACTTTCCTGTCATTCTCGCTCGCGCGCGCGCGGTATCCCTTGTACACACATCCACACATATACGCACACGCACGCCTGCGTCGTGTGCTGCTTGTGGCTGCTACTGAACTTGTTCCATTTTCGTTTCCCATCATACGCACGTGTGTGTGTGTGGACCACGTTCCTTATTGCTTCGCTCTTGGTGTGCACACTCTGTCCACACCTTTATTGACTGATAACTAGCGCGCGCGCTTACACACGCACTTTGCTACTGGTGTTTTGCTCATCTTATTATTTTCGCTATTACAACTACTACAGCTACTATTATTGCTACTAAACTGACAAAGATTGTTTATTGCGTTACCATCGAATATACACTATTACTCTGGTAAGGATGGCGAAGGTATAGCCAAATATGAGATAAATTATGCGATGTGGTGGTAGTTGACACAAGTGCCGGCTAGTTCTAATAGCGGATTTCGATATTAGTATCAATTGAAACGACGCAGCTTATATAGCTAAAGCCTTCGTGGAGATGTGCAATAAGGGTGGCGATATGACGCACCGGTCATATGCTTACAACAGCTGCATCTTACTGCACCGACACATATATATTGCATGAAAGACCAGAATACTAACTAGAGCGTACCTTTAGAATTTTCCTATACTGTCGTTTGAATACCAACTACGTTAAGTTGTAATGACGAACATGGAGGTAAGTAATTAATTTGCAGCTGTTTTAACGCCAAAGTTAAAGAAAAAGCAGCTGTGCATGTATTATATTATCGTACAAATAACTAATACGACATGTTTAGCTTTCGGCCGATACTGCTTCGTCACAAGACAAGAATCTACAAAAAACAACAGCGACCGGTGTAAGTGCATTTAAACAATTCTGTTAATCAGCTTCGATCAAGTAAGAATTATTGGCTGATTTAAACGGCAATGAATAATCTAGGACGACAAAATGGACGAGGCTTTGGGCGCTGGCGCCACCGGTGAACGGAAGCTTGCGTCTCCTGCTTCTGCGACTACGACGACGACAGCTGGCTCACTGTTACCGGATCCAGACTGGAAGCCGACCTCTACGCCAGCCTCCACTTCTACTTCATCCAGTACAGCGCCACGCCGTGCATTTAGTGCTACCAAAGGCCCTCGACGACTATCTGATCTTAAAGAGGTTGACGAGAACAGCGCCGAGCATAGCGAGGTAGGTGCTGTTGGTTTGGCACCATCTCTTTCGGGCAGCGATAGCGACTCTATCCTTATGCAACGTCGTCCATCGGCACCTGGATTTGGTAAATTTTCTGGCCTTGGTCTTCCATTCCAAAACACTAGTATTTGGAAAGAACAGTCGGGTGTTAGTCGTCTTCGTCCAGCGGGTAATGGTGTAGAATCAGAAGTATCTTTTGCTTCTAACAGCAACTCAGAAGAGCCACCTTTCCGTAATTATCGTAGCTCATCGTATTCGGTTGGGCAAGGCGACACATTTGCCGATGCAGCTGCAAAGTTTGGTGCCAGCAGCAGCGTAATTGATGAAGAGTTGAATCCTGCTTATTTGGCTTCACTTGATGAAGAGTTAACTGAAGAAGAATATGCACGTATTATTACGAATCGAATTCGCCAAAGCCGATCCCGTTCTACGTTTAATAATCCAGGTGGCCAAACGCTACAGAGTGCAAACCCATTGCTTGCCGGCCGTCGTAGCTCCTATCAGCACGACACTGACTTGAATGCACTACGCGCCAGCCTGGCTGCTCGTGGACTACCTATTGGCATTAATCCCAACTCGGCTGCCCACCGTCGCTCATTCAGTGCTGCAACTCAGCCACCGCCTGGCTACGGCAGTGTTTATTTTGATCGCCCAGGTCAACCGGTAGGCGGAGCAGCACAACCAACGCTTTTATCGACACCAGATCGTTTGGAGAGATTGGCACAAATACGCCGTCTATCGTTGGCACCAGTGCCATACAGCTCAGAAAGTCCACGCCAGCCATTCGGGCCTCCTAGTGGCATACAACGCTCTGGATCGCAACGACTGGGTGTACCCTCCAGCGGCAATACTGGTGGCGGCCTTTCTCCTGACTTTGCTTTACTTGGCCAACGACGCCACTCGTTAGCTACTGCTACACTATCCTACGGAGGTAGCAATAACGGTGGTGGTGGTATGAACGGCGGTCTTGGATCATCTCAACATCGTATGTTGGCTGATGCACTTGATTCACTTCAACTTGGCGATGTACGTACCAGTCCTTATGGTAGTTTACCAGCTGAAGAGCTTGATGAATTCAATCAAGACAGCGCTATGCCACGTCGTCGTTCAATTGCTGATATCGGCAAAGGTGTACCACTTGCTGCCATTCCAAATCAGACACCGTTGTACATCGTAGAGTTTAAGGCCGGCCGATCTGATCTTTACTATGTAAGCGATGCTATGAATGGCATGGTCAAAAAAGGAGACTTGGTCATTGTGGAGGCCGATCGTGGCAAAGATCTTGGCAAAGTAACCAACGATCGTATTACTCCTATTCAAGTCCAACAATTACAGCGTCAACAAGCTGAGCAAATGCCAGATTTGCACCGTGGCAATAAGGAAATCCATCCTAAACGTATTTATCGTCTAGCACAGCCAGGCGAAGTGACATTGCTAGTACAAAAAAGCCAAGACGAAGCCAAGTCGTTAGCGCTTTGCCAACAGAAGATCAAGCAGCGTAAATTGCCTATGGAAGTTGTCGATGCTGAATACCAGTGGGATCGACGCAAGCTTACCTTCTACTTTGTGGCCGATCGTCGTATTGATTTCCGTGAACTAGTGCGTGACCTGTTCAAGATCTACAAGACGCGCATTTGGATGTGTGCAGTCAACCCGGCAGCAGCTAACCAAAGCGGTGTAAATGATAAATCCGAGTCTTCAGATATGGCCACAGCCGTTGATGGCGCTGCTCTATCTTCATTCGAGTCGCCAGACTATACACATGAGATGTCATCAATGCCTTCATCGCCCAACGAAGAAGAAATTGCTGCCGAGGAACTAAACACCGAGGAGCAGTCAGCTACAACGGCAGATCTAGCGGCAGTGACATCGCCCACGCCCGCACAAGTGTAGACATTTTTTTGGCAACAGCTTTTACATCAACTACTACAATTACTCCACTTACTAACTACAATTACACACATTCACTACTTTCTTCTTTTTTCTCACATATTGGCTTGGTTGCTTGCTTTACACGTATACACACGCAGACGCCATTGGTGTTTTTACACTCTCGTTTACAGCTTCTAGTTTACTCTTACACGCACTTACATACAACTGTATATCCATGTCACATCTATACAGCAGTCAAGGCTCAATTAACACTGACCATGACCGCTGTTTGATTTGGCGGTTATCATTTGTATGTTTGGGGAGATCTATACAAATTATTGGTTCACAGAATACACATTTCATTAAAGAGCAAATATTGCGCATATGATAAGTTTGTTATTCGTTTGTTTAACTAGTTTACGAGTTAGTCTAGAGGCAGCATTAACAATTTAGCTGTGTTATTTATTGCTGTCGTTGTTGTAAAGTCATTTATTAGCTATTTAATGTGATTTGGGATCAAACGACCTTTTAATAACATTCGCGCAATTGAACATGGGGACAAGTGGTGAGTTTTATTTAATCATTACATCATCACATTTATTGTTTGTTTGGTGGTCAAATGACTATTTTTAACAACATCCAATCTATTGAACATGATGATGGGCGGTGAGTGACATTAATTATCAAATACTCATCATCATAGATTCATTATCCAGTATGCATATATTCAGTACACACACATATATAATTAACATTGTATATTTATATTACTATATATTAATCTATGATATATTAAATACATTCCATTTATTAATATTTCAATTACATATAGTCTTTAAATGAATAAGCTAAAATGAGTTGAGATTTACTAATAATAGCTCTAAAACCAAAAGAATAGCCTCGATAGCTAGTTCATGTTTACTAGGCAATAAAACAACACACATAACATACAGAATATATGAACCAAATTGGTAAGTAGCTAGTTTAAAGTTAAAGTGCATATATACATGAGCAAATGACCGACATATGCGACATTTATTAATAATAAAGCTAGAACAAAAATAAAAATAGCATTGGATAAAGCGTGATTAGGAGAGTATAGAGTGATACAGCATAGAATGAATATATACTGGTAATAGTATGATAAGCGGTGCTAATGCTATACTGTATATAGTGCAATAAGCGAATCGAGTAAAGTGTATTGGAACATATAAACAATAGAATGTGTCTAATATATCATAGAATAATATATATTAGTGTGGGACAGAATGGGAATGATATAAATGAATATAGGATATATACATACTGAATCATAAATCTATGATGATAAGTAGTTTAATCACTGACATTATTCACCACCCATTAGCATGTTCAATAGAACAAATATTTAGTTTAATTGCCTAAATTTATTAAGTATAGTCAATTAACCATAAAACCATATTATAATTAAATAATTTTATTTATTAATATTTCTTACTACGCGGCCCCATATTCAATAGAGCAAATATTCAACTGCACAATACTGTTAAAATTAATCATTTGACTTTCGCTCTCTGCTGTTTAAATCATTTTGCTTTTTGTTCAGTTGCCGTTTTTTACTTAGTTTAACATATGAAATAACTGAAAATTTAATGCCGTTTTAATTAATTTCTGCTTTTAATTTATGTAGTAACTTGGGGGAAACGTTATATAATCAATTTTTATTTGTCAATCCAGCAACTAATACCAACTACTTCAAATAATGTTCGGCAAGCCAATAGACTGCATCATTTACCAAAGCAGTAAGCTGATCAATAGCGAAAGGATGCTTAGGTGTGGGTACATGAATAAATAAAACAGGCTTCTCAGACTTATCGCCAAGTGATGAAGATACGGGCTCCGTTGTATTAGACATGGCGTGGCTAACGTGCAGTGAATGATAGTATACATATTCGCAAAGATACAATCCAGGATCCTAATTATTAATAATAGTTAGAAATAAACCGACATCAACACTTAATACCTGCCTCGCTAATACGAACATCTGGCCATGAACGTTCTTTAGTTAGCCACTCATGTAATGCTAACACATCGATACGAGTACAATAAACAGGATGATATGTATGCAGTGGGTACTTGCTATTATCATCGCCATCCAATCCTTCGCAATACGGATGCGATGGAATGTGTTGGTCATTATCTTGTCGACTGTAGGGACCATTACGGGCCTGTTGTTCAATAAAAACCGATCCTAGGCTTCCTTGCCCAATATGAATGTACATATCATAGCCTACGAGGTCAGCGTCGGATGCATCACCTAAATTGGCAGTTGAACGAGATGTCCGATGCAATTCAAATACCATCTTTTTTGCCTTTTCATAAACAACCGGTAACTCACGGCAGTGCAGCTGAATCCGCCGGCCTTCAAGCTCAATTTCTGTATTATTTAACGGCTTTAGTAGCTCCCAAGACGGATTAGTGGGTGGTCGTGGATGCCCAAACGGCTACATAGCCAGCAATAGCCCATAAAGTATTAGTCAGTCTATCTAGCTAACTATTTTACTTTTTGTAAATTACCTCAAAGCCAGTAAGCAGTATGGAAAGTGTTTTAGTCTGTTTGTCCTTGTTTTGTACCTCTTCGCTTTGCGGCATTACTACCAATGGTGCCGACATTATGCCAAGTAGTCAACAGTGGAATAAAAAAAGCGGTAGTTTGAGTGTATTTAAAGGAAGGCATGTGCTATAGCATAGCTGTATCCAAGAAGGAAAAGGTGCGCTATAGTTTTATTGCGTAATGCCATAGGATAACACCATATTGCTACAATAAAAGATAATGTATATAAATTAATATGTCTTACGGCTATATCATTTACTTATTAGATAATATAAACACGTAGCTAACTCGATGTTATTAGCTTAATCTATATTTAAACTATTTTGCCTGCTTGTTACTAGACATGACAAACAACCAGCAGTCCATTATTTTACTACATCAATATTTGTAATATTCTATTCTGTCAAATAAATAAGTATTTATTTAGCAGCCACTATTTGCATACGAATATAAATGTAATATTATATATTAGCTATTTATTAACAAACTATAGAAAATAGATAGGTTTATTTTATAAAAATGTGTTTACTTAATAAAGTCGGAATGTTAAACTGCCGAGTACTTCCCCACACAAAGATTAGAGCCATATACGTAACTTTACCGCTTAATACACTTAACTAAGTGTGTGTGACCGTGTTCAATAGCTTTATTTTCTTCTTCGTCAGGTTATTTACTAATTACTACAGCTACTATTGCCATGGAAAACTCAGTCTCCGCGGTGAAACAAGAATATCCGCGCTATCAAAGCGCTGTGGATACAACAACACCAGAATATGCGAGTAATTACGCCGCTATGACCGAGTTGGTCGAGCAACTTAATGAACGCTTGCAAAACGAAGCCACTTATCAAGGCAAAGAACATCACATAAAGCGCCACTTAAAGCGCGGTCAAATGCTTGGTAAGTTAGTGATATCAACATCCATATCCATATCCATCTATACTAATGATGATATATTGATATAGCGCGTGAACGTGTGGAGCTTCTACTTGATCCTGACTCGCCTTTCCTAGAGTTGATGCCATTAGCAGGCTGGGAACAAGATGGCATGACCGTTGGTGGATCATTGGTCGCGGGTATTGGCCTTGTTAGGTAAGTGTAAATAATAAATAGACTATTTACCACCTGAATACAACTAATTATACCTGTTATGATATTAATCATGGTAGCGGTATTGAATGTCTTATTGAAGCACGTATACCAACACTGAATGGTGGCGCGGCAAACCAAGTAGGTGTCCTTAAAGGACTACGTCTACAAAAGATTGCTATGGAGAACAATTTGCCGACCATTTCCTTGGTTCAAACAGTAAGTTATTAGCGATATAAATAATAAATAAATGTATTAATAAATAATATTGTTGTTGTTTGATAGGCTGGCGCCAATCTAGGACAGCAATCACTTGTATTTCATCCAGGTGGTGGTGCATTTCGAAACCTAGCTATTGCGTAAGCATAGTATATATATATAATAGCTATTACTATCAAACACTAACTAACAAGTCTACCTTATAATGCGTTCTTTCTAGTTCTAAAATGGGCATTCCCGTGTGTAGTATTGTATTTGGCTCATCAACTGCCGGCGGTGCTTATGCACCTGGATTGAGTGACTATGTTATTATGATAAAGAATCAAGCGCAAGTATTTCTAGGTGGCCCACCACTAGTGAAGATGGCCACAGGAGAAGTGACCGATGCAGAAAGTTTAGGCGGTGCCGATATGCATAGTCGAATATCTGGCGTATCAGACCAGCTTGCTGTTGATGAAATAGATGGTATCCGTAAGGCTCGTGAATACATTGCTGCACTTAACTGGAAGAAACAAGGTCAACCACCACTACGTCATATGTACGGACCAAGTGGTGGTCTTGTGGAAGAACCGTTTTATAATCAAGGTGGCTATTGTTTAAACAGGGTTTATGTATTTATTTGTTTATTAATACGATAATTAATAGATGAATTGCTCGGTATTGTACAGGCCAATATTCGCAAACCGTTTGAGTCCCGTGAAGTCATTTGTCGTATAGTTGATGGTTCACGTTTCTTAGAATTCAAGCCACTTTACGGCTCTAATCTTATTTGCTGCTGGGCAGATATTCATGGTAATGTATACAATAACTTATACTAGCAATATTCTAACGGATAGTTTAGGCATTCCCGTTGGTATTATAGCAAACAATAATGTTATATTTAATGCCGAAGCCAGTAAAGCTACACATTTCATTCAAATGTGCAATATGCGGCAAGTAATTCATAGTACTGTATATTTTATAATAATTTGGCTGTATTTAGCAATGTGCCATTGATTTATTTACAAAATATTACAGGATTTATGGTTGGACAACAGTATGAATCGACGGGTATTATTAAGGCTGGATCGCAATTTATTAATGCTGTATCGAACAGTGAAGTACCGGCAATTACAGTGGTTATGGGCGCCTCTTATGGTGCAGGCAACTATGCCATGAGTGGTAGAGCCTATGCACCACGCTTCCTATGGTCATATCCTAACAGTCGATGCAGTGTGATGGGCGCCGAACAACTGGCCGGTGTCATGGACATGGTAGCACGTGAAAGTGCAGCAGCGTAAGTGTAAATGCATAGTAACAAAATACGTAGTTATTTATTAAGTATATTATGATTGAAACAGAGCGGGACGTCAGATTAACGAGGAAGAACAAGCAGCACGCAAGGCTCTCATGCATAATGTTGTAGAACAAGAAGCTGATGTCTACTATACCAGTAGCCGTTTACTCGATGACGGTATTATTGATCCACGAGATACACGTACAGTGCTGGGTATTTCTCTATCGGTTATTTATGGATCTCAAGTGAAAGGTGGCAATCTTCACGGTATTGCTCGTATCTAATGATGATGATGATGATGATGATGATGATGATGATGGTAGTGGTAGTGCCTGTATGACGATGTTAGTCTTCACACCAAGCATTCTCGCGCTTTACTTGTTCCTCTTCTTCGGCAGAAAAGTCATTAGTAATGTTAAATGTTTTACGAATCTCCTCGGGCGATTTATTCTTAATCATATTGGCCACCGTTTTACACGTCAAGTCTAACATGGGACGAATATCCAAGTAATTGGCCGCCTATTCAATTGATACCGCTATTTTGTTAATAAATACCTCGTTAAATCGATTGATAGTTACTTGCCAGTATCATTTCATAGAGTGTACCTTGATCTACCTTACAGAACTCGAGATCCCACTCATCGATATCTGTACTTGATGAAAAGTTGGCCGCTATCGATGGACCGCTCTTGGCTGATCCACTAGCATCAGCTTCTGTATCGGCTTGATTGGTAGTTGGATCATTTCTATGATGTTCGCAATACTCGATTACTTTAGCTAGAATAGGACCGCTGACATTAGGTAGTGGAATAGCTAGTACCCGTGTAAGGCATAACCATAAGTAGTGTATTAATGATTGAATATTAGAGTGATTTACCTGTATCTCTCTCGCCTATATCATCAAGCATATTCTTGATCAGTAGCGACTTTTCAATCGCTCCACGATCTACTTCAAATTCAGTGCCTTCAGAGCTAGTCAACACTACCATGATGTAAAAAAAAGCGTACTGTTATTTGCTAGGTGCCAAACGTGGTTTAATGGTGCTTCTTTTCACTTCCCCCTGAAATATAGTCTGTTAAGGTATAGTATAGCTATAGTGTTATTCAAACCGTAATTAGTGAACAAAACAGCTTTACAAAAACTTGAGATGAGCAATAGCAATAAGATAACAAGAAGTTTATCGAAAGTAGTGTGACAACTAACGACTGACGCTATGTTTTAGTAGAATGTCGTCAGATATTTAATTTAGTGTAAATTGCCTATTTGATTCAACACTATCTTGACTATTTAACAATAACATTGAAGTGTAACCAAGTAATAAATATATAATATGCTTTGTAATCATTATTTAATGGTCATTAAAGCAGAACACCAATATTATTACATTAATTTAAGATATACTAACAAGTTTATTTAGTTTAAAGATTAAAAACGTATTTATAATATGAATAATTTATTTTTCACCTTCCAGTCATTACTTTAAATAAAATAAAATAACAGCTATAACGTGCCATTCTTTGTATAGAAAATTACAATTTATTAATATAGCTATTTTAGTTTTTATTTAATAGTAATATTAATATAATTTATTCAACTAGAAATGATAACTATTGTACACTACTAAATATTTGGCATTCATACCATGCTAATAACCTGTACTCCGTTCAATAAAACCACAAAGCTGTTTCATCTACAGATATGGATAAAAAGAAGAACACAGGTACCGATAACAAGTAAAAACAAGTTTTGTAAAAAATACGTATTGTATAGACTAGTGTACCTGTCATTTCTACTATTTAATTGACTGTTACTTAATGATGCTATTACTATTGGTAATACTGTTAACTGTTATTACTATTTCTGTATAATTAGATTACATTGTCTATCGATTTGCCAGTCTATCGATATAACAAATATGATATTTAAAATCAAGGCTTCTATGCAGACATGAAGAAGACAACAGCATGAATCAAATGCATGGCCTGGCATGTCCCCTTTTTCTGTGCCACTGGCTTTCATTCCATCCTTTCTTTTGTGCTTTTGACCTATTGCTTGTCATGGTTGGTTATTGTCTAGCGATAATAATAGATAATAACCTTGTAGTATTCCATTCAACTGCGCTATAATCATCAATACAGACTATTAAATACTATTAATGCTAGTCGCTTGTGCGCGTGTCGACCCGTTCTTTCTTTTCTGTTTCTCGACCATTTCATTTACCTTTCTTTCTCGCCTGGCTTTCTCGCCAAGCGGTAATAACTAGCACTTTATCTATAAGTTTGCGTGCGTATTCCATTCACCTATTTATCTAGTTATCTAGTTATCTGTCTGTCTGTCTACTGGCCTGTGTATTTGGCCGTGTGTATTCACGCGCGCGTGTGTGTGTGTCTGTCTTTAGACCAGCCAATATCAAATCCGACGTTCACAGGTGAACCAAGTCGGAGTTGGGCTGTATTTCCATTATATTGACCGCTTTTCTTTTCTCTAAAACGCTACTAAGAACAATACTGCCGCTACTCTTTTACACTGCACTTTGAAGCTCTTCCTTCCTTTCTTTATTTGTTTCTTTATTTGTTTTCCACTCCTTGATCACGACACCGATACTTACGATAAAAGGCGGTGTTTATACATTTAATTAGTCGACGGTTACTGCATCTGGTCTGCAGCTATTTTGATTGCTGCAGATTTTTTTAAATATCGGTACAAATAGTAGATTTGTTACTAGAATAGGCCACATACTGCACACCGGTATATGCGTGGCTGTTGACTGTTTATTGCCAAGCGCTTGGCCAGATCCCAGTTACGTGGCTGTTATCCACCTACCACTATTATCGCTATTATTACTACTACTACTACTACTGTCGTCATTCCTCTCCTTGCAAACCTTATTTAATTGCGCATAGAAGAAAATTATTTGGCTTGGATTCAAAGGTGGCCACAAACAAGTGCTACTCGTTAACTTCACTAATTATTTAACACTCATCATTCCCAACCTGTGCTGTGTTTTACACACAATTAAGCAACCAACTTGCTCACGTGCCCTTCGTTGCCAAACGTTGTCACTATGTCTCTAATTTCTTACCAGCCATTCATGGTTCTACTTTGCTTGATACCATTATTATTATCATGGCTATGGCAAGTAGAAGGGGCAGTGAGTGGACTGCCTAGTTATTCGGCAACACGGTTGGCACGACGCGAAATACTGAACATTGGTTCGCCTGTTTCACCTAAATGGCGCGCTCTTCACGTTGCTGTGATGTCTGGCGACTATATGGTAGTCTATGGCGGTATTGCCAGTAATAAAGGATTCATTAATCAACCGGGTACTAGTGACGTCTTTGTTTATTATACCAAAGATGGTCGTTGGTACAAACCAAAAATGCTTAATGCACCCACAGCTGGTCAACGTATGCATTCAGGAGCGGCCATTGACGAGTCGTCGATACTCTTTTACGCCACCAACACCACAGGAACGAATGCCGATAAAAGTAGTCCGGTCACCATTCTAAACACCGCTTCATGGAGTTGGCTGGTTGCCAACCGTGATGTTTCAACACCACTATCACGCGTAGGCCAATCATTTACACTTGTTGGTCCAAAGATATACATGTACGGCGGTAGTACACAAAATCCAGATGGCACAGTTAATAGCGGCTCAATTAATAACGACTTGGTTACGCTGGATACTGCTTCACGAGTCTGGTCGGGACTTACCAGCAGTTATTCACGACAGGGCCACAGTGCTTGTTATTTTGCAAATCGTAACGCGATTGTCGTATTTGGCGGCATGGATAATACACTTAAAGCGGTAAACCAGCTTAGTTTATTTAATACTCAAACGGCTACATGGGATCCTAGTCCGGTCATTGAAACGGATAAAGGTATACCAACTCCCAGGTAAGTAACAACTAGTCGATATACCAGTATTACAACAATGCTAATCGGTAATCAATTAGAATGTGGCATACAGCCACTTGTGTTAATAACAAAATGATTGTTTTTGGTAAGTGTATTATATATTCATAATCTGTGCAATAATAGCTAATTATTGATTAGGTGGTGGATCTAATGAGGATGGCAGATCATCAGAATTTGCTTCAAATGATGTATGGGTACTTGAAGCGCCGGATAACCAAATTAAATACGTCTGGACAAGGCCAGTGGTGAAGAATATGGGCAATGCTCCATCATCGCGTATGGGTAAGTGCATATAGGCGGCGTATGCTGGCTGTGTGTCTAATATTTATAATGGCCATCATAGGACATAGTGCTGTGCTTACCAATAATCGTATTTTGTTTTGGGGAGGTGTTAGTGACGAAGTAGACATGCGTATGTATGCACTCGATATTGACACTTGGTCATGGTCGCATGCAGATGTTGACACTATGTTGCCACCGCCTGGAGCAGCTGATCAAAAAGAAGACGCAAAAGATAGCAATGGCAAGGTTGTAGTCATTGTGGCAACTGTATGTGCGCTAGTTGGATTACTAGCCATTGTAGCGTTTATTGTTATTGGTCTACGAAAGAAACGAGCCCGTAAAATGAATAGAGCTCAAACCAGCGGTTCATCGGTTGCAGTATTAATGGCAGAGCTACTGGTACAAATAGTGCTGGCAATAAGACGTTATTAAGGAAAGAAACAATTGATAGTACAAGCTTTGGTTCTCAGTCCCCAAGTAGCATGAATCATCCAAGTATGGAAGAACTGCAAAATAAAGGAATTGGTATAGGCTTATTGACAGTGGGCGGCCGTGCTATGGCAACCAGTGAGACAAATTCACCGCGCGATTCTAATGGAGACTTATCAACTGCTGCTGCATCCGATCCAACACCGCGTGTTCATCGTTCGGGTAGACGCCGTGTAGGCCGCACCGCTAATACATCGACCAACATTGCTGATGACGATGACGATGACGTTGATCGTTGGACATTTGCCTCATCCATTTCATTTGGCCAGAATACAAATGCTAGCAGTCGTGTTCGCATATCAGGTAGCAATAACAATGATACACGTGCTGCACGCTACTATCCACCACTTGCCGCATTACCACGCTCTAGATCAATGTCACAAGCTGTCTTCCGCGCCAATATACCGCCTGCGTCATCGATGCCTACTTCAGAGGCTGTACCGATAACACAGGTTATATCACCGCCAATGAGTCCGAATCTACAGCCAGGCAGTGTCATTTCTGGCATGGTCAGCCCACTTGATCAAATTGCTCGTCTACGTCTAAATCAAATGAAGCGCGTTGGTGAGAATGGCGGTAACGGACCATCCACAGAAGCGACAAGTCAAGAAATGTCAACTGCTCCAGCTATAATGAGTATCGTCGGCGACACTGCTGTACCAGCAACTGAAAATGTTAGCGAGGAAAGTTCACAAAAATCAAACGAAAGCTCCAACGAACAAGTACAGGTACGCGGTGGCGATGCACGTGAAAAGTGTCGAAGGCTATCTATTTGGTAGTGCAGGCAGTCGAAGTGTTATTGAGCCAACTACAGTCTACGAAGAATCCACTGAAAGCCAGGACAATGACGACGAAGACAAACCAGCCGATACTAAAAATCTACACCGACATCCGACACTTGTGCGTATTGTTCGGATGTATTCCGTCCTGGCTCCGTCCTATTTAACGATACATTCTACTGGATAGACCGCACCTAATCTGGCTACCGATGCCGTTGTTGTCTATGCCGCCGATGATACGGCCGGTGAAATGGTAGTCATTAAGATGTTTGTTCCCGTACAGCATGGAACGTGATATGTGGCCCTCGTTTCCTACGCAGTCACAAGTGGCAGCACTGCGTAATATTTACAATCTTGCCGAAACGCACAGGCACGGAACGGTGACGTGCTCGTTACGAACGTTATGGCCGTGCACTGCCCGAATTACTTTCAAGCTTGATGATAATGGCGATTTGGACTCGGATGTACGTGCTGGTTTGGCACGATCAGTTACCGAGTGTCTATCCACTTGCCATTCTCAAGGTCTAGTGATAGGCGATTTGACACCGGCCTCATTTGCTCAATCGAGCGATGATACGCCAAAGTGTAAGCTTGTCTCGCTAGAACGTATTCGTCGTCCAGGCGAAGAATGGTCCTCGGATTCATGCTTGACCACACGCTACTGTGCACCGGAGGTAGCAGAAGCTGTGGCGCGATCAAGCTAAATTGATTGCTGCTGCCACCGTAGATCTATGGTCGTTGGGTTGTATTATTTACGTAAGTATATATATATACCAAATATTAAACATTAATGGCATTGAAACTAATTATATATGATTAATAGGAAATATTTGCCGAAAAACCGTTGCTTGATATTGCCGCATCGGATGAAGAAGTACATGCCTTTTTGATGTCACCAACACCAGGTGCTAAATTGGGACACGTTACATGGTCAGCGGATCGCGTATTAATGCCTGATGATTTGAACGAGCGAATTCCTGATGAATCCGCACGATTGGCGGTTGCATCACTTCTCTCCTACAATCCTAGCAGTCGATTAGCAGCGATTGAAGTATTGAAGTCGTTCTAATAGATAGTAGACACCAGTCTACTACTGTTAAAAACTATAGGTCTTTTGCAATTTTGTTTTAAAATATTGTCAGCGTTATTATGTTTATTTTACTCGACCATGATTATGCTTTTATTAAAAAAAAAGCAATAGCAGCTACACTAACTGTCAATTCATTTTTTGTGCGCCATTATAGTAGTTGCTTATAAAAATACAGCCAGTTTATAGGCATTCTCTATAGCAACACTATTTTGCAATCCATTGCAAACAATTTATGCTATGACATAGTTGACTGTTAATAGATTTATCACGGATAAATTATTATAATAAATAAATACAAAATTAATAGATAATTAACTACAAATATTGTTTTACTTTGATTTTAATATATTTTATTTACTCATTTTATCCCTTTTTCTTAATACTTTTAGACATAATTAAACACTTGTTCACCACTACTCCATGTATAATATTACATCCAACATTAATTGATTCATGTGTAATTATCAATACAATGATGTAATTAATTAGTCATCTTTATTATTGCTTTAATATATATATATATTGTCCTTCATTTAGTCAGATTGGCTATAGAGGAAGTGGCTGTTTAATAAACGACATTTATACTAATTATATTAATCTTGATCTTACATCACAAATATGTCCAAAATACAATATTAGCATATTAGAAAGTAGAAGAGACCATTCAAACGCAAGAATCCATGCTGTACGTAGATGCAATAACAACAAATGCGGAATGATATGGAATCACAATCATATGGCTTCTATTGATATTCGATCAATCTTTCTACACATGATTAACAACAATGATTAACCTCAAATGTTTCAATGAAATCAAATAGTATACTACATTTTTTTATTTAAATCAATATATTCAAAGCACTACGATTTATTGCGCTAAATTAGGAGGCGCAAAGTAGATGCCAGCCAAAGTTCTAAAGTAATATTTTACTTTATATGGATGTGATAAACACATTAAACAAGCTGAAACAACAGCAATAAATCATTAAATTATAGATCTAATTTATTAAAAAACTAAGCACATTAAATACTAGCACTTGGCTGTCACCAGACAAGTAAATAGGAATGCATACTTTAAATTAAAGGCCTTTTTTGCATTTTGTTAAACAGTGATGCATCAGAAACAATATCTATTTAATAATAGCCTAATCCATCTAATCTGAAATGTAGTTCTGAAATGCAGTAAAATAAAAGAGAGAAATAAAAAATGTAACAAAATGTCTTAAAATACTTATAATACGAATTTTGTTAAACAACTATTAACAGCGCTTTTTGCTTGCAATTAACATGGAGAAAGACTTGAATATACCGGCTTCTGTTAGACTCACAAAGCCCAGTCTGTCGGGCGAGAGTGTTGAGTCGACGAATTCAGACGTTATGTTTGAAAGCCCAGCAGTCAAATTACAAACTGTGGCGGACAGAAGCAGTATGCTTATGCCAGGTTAGTTAATGACGTTGGTATACAATGAACGCTATTAGTAACCGTGGCAAACCAAGATATTTCCCGAGTATTGGTCATTTATACGGGTGGCACTATTGGTATGAAAAACAGCAAAGAAAAAGGCTATATACCGGCAAGTTATTTGATAAAACAACAACACACCCACGTAAATACAATGTGTTAATAAAATGAACAAGTGTAGGTGCCAGATTATTTGGGCAAAACTCTAGAGACAATGGCTCGTTTTCATGATCCTAAAGGATTAGAGCAGTTGGAGGCGCTTGCTCGCAAAGCACCCTCGGAACAAACACTTGCGGGAGTGTGTGTAGCCGAGAAATTAGACACATCGCGGATTGACGGTAGCCGTTATGATGAACAGCAACTTCACTGGCTAATAATGCCACAATCAATGTATGGCAAGCGTATTAGGTAGGTGTCAGCGTCCGATAAATACAAAGTAATGCCTGGTTGAACTTTTGGTTAGATATGCCATTCTAGAATATGATCCATTGTTGGATTCAAGTAACATGACTATGGATGGTGGGCGTTAGCGATTTACAACATCTGATTTTATTTTACTAACAATTGTATCTGATGACACTTTGCCAGGCTGGATTCAGATTGCCACGGATATTGAAGCTAATTATAAAGATTTTGATTCGTTTATCATTTTGCATGGCACAGATACAATGGCTTATACGGCCAGCGCTCTCAGTTTTCTACTTGAACATTTGGGGTAATACACAATACACATATTTAAGCTTTTAATGGTTCACTGATACCAATATATTTATTAGTAAAACGGTTATTGTTACAGGATCTCAGGTAAGTTTTACAGTAACAATTAACAACGACGCTAATAAACGATGGTTGATTTACTCACTAGGTACCAATATCCGAAGTGAGAAACGACGGTGTAGAGAATTTGTTGAGCGCACTTACCATTGCCGGGCATTATGTTATTCCGGAAGTCTGTCTTTACTTCAATAATTCCTTGTTTCGAGGCAATCGATCTTCCAAGGTGGATGCAGTTGATTTTGATGCATTTGATTCGCCGAATCTACGTCCATTGGCCAAAGTAGGCATTAATATAAGTAAGTAGTTGATAGAAATTAATAAAGACGTAATAAATGTTAATGCTACGTTTAGATGTTGCCTGGCCAGAAGTACTACACCCAGATAGAATAGCACGGTTTCGAGCGCACAAGAAAATGAATCCAAATGTTGCCACACTGCGCATATTTCCGGGCATTACCGAAGCAACAGTACGTGCTTTTCTCACGCCTCCTATACAAGGTGTTGTTTTAGAAACATATGGCGCAGGAAATGCTCCAAACAATCGACCAGAGCTGCTACGTGCCTTACGAGAGGCAACTGATAATGGCATTGTTATAGTTAATTGCTCTCAATGTACGCCAATCAAACAACCGACTTATGAATAACTAATTATTGGTATAATTTTGCAGGCACACGTGGACTTGTATCGACTTTGTATGCCACAGCAAAGCCATTGATCAAAGCAGGAGTAGTGCCTGGTAGTGATATGACAGCAGAGGTATTGAATATGTATTCACAGTGTATACAACAACTAATTACCTAATACGATACTAGTGTGCTCTTACCAAATTGTCGTATTTGCTGTCAAAATATCCACCAGAAAAATGCCGTGAATTAATCCAACGTACACTACGTGGTGAAATGACCATAATTCACGAACAACAGCGCTTCTCGCTTCCACACAAAAACCGCGCTGTTGTTCGTGCTGTGCTATCGGCCACACGTCCTAGTGTGGGTACTGCTCAGGATTGGAACACAGTGGACGAGTATGAACGTGCCGAGGTTGAGCACACTTTGTATCCTGTTCTTCTTTGCTTTGCCGCGGCCTCGGGTGATTTGGAAGGTTTGCATGCGATGGAGCAATCATTTGGAGGTGTGCTTCAACTAAACTGTGTGGATTATAATGGATCTACACCACTAGTAAGTTAGAGTATACAAGATATAAAACAATAGCTTATTTATTTATTTATAATTAGCATTTGGCAAGCGGTAATGGCCATGTCACATGTGTGGAATATTTACTTTTACACGGTGCCAGTGTACATGTACTTGATCGGTTGGGCCATACACCGCTTTTTATTGCAGCCCGCTTTAAACAAAAGCTAGTAGTTGATTTACTTCGTAAAGCTGGTGCGCACTTTAACGATAAAGAGCTGAGCGAAGTGACACACTTGTTGCAGCAGTAAGTGATAATATTTAATAGATTAAAATTACTATACTAACGTAAACCAGTGCTGCTGCCGTTGGTGACTTGAAAACAATTAAGATACTTGTTAGCGCCGGCGTGGATTTGGACCGCATTAATACGGATGGCCGAACTGCTCTACACAAAGTACGTTGAAATGGCAAACATTAATAACAAACAGCAGTGATAATAGTTGATATGCACATATATAGGCAGCGTCTGAAAATCAGTATGACGTGGCAGAATACTTGATCAGCAAGGGCGTATCAATGCAGACACAAGATTTTCGTGGCGACACTCCATTGGAAGATGCGCGCCGTAGCAGTGAGAAGCATCAAAACGCCATAAAAAGCGTGCTAGATTTGCTTACACGCCATTCAATCAACAACTAGTCAAAACGCGCTGTAATGTTGCCATACACACGGGATAGAGCAAAGTGTAGGAATATAGCCTTACATTTGGTAAGGTAGTTACGAAAATACACGTAACAAAATAAAGTAAATAAAGACCGTTATACGTAGCAGCTATTCTCGGAGCTTCCAGTATCGCTAGAAGACCAAGAATGCTACAGATGTATAAGTGAAAAGTTAAAAAAGAAAATGGCTATTTTTATTATAATTTTGGCGTCAAAATGTATGATTTACCTAGTTGTAGAGCAGCGTGTCTATAAGCTATGCTGCTCATGTTAATGTTTAACTTTTAGTACAAATAATAGAAGGTACATAATAAAACGATATTTTGTTAAAAATAATAGAAAAGAAGTAATCAAGCAATTATATCAATACTGACCATGTGGTGCCTTAGTATTGATATGGCCGATTATATGGTTAATGAGCGGTTAATGATCGTATTAAGACGACTATAACCTTACCGACAAGTACTTTAGTGATGTACAATAGTGAGTACGTCACTGTTGATTATAAATATGGTAAGAATGTGTGTAAAATGGCACAAAGCATTAGTGATGACGTGTGTTAGTAAATACATCGCTGTTTCATAAAAATAATGCGTAAAAAGTATGAAAACGGACACAAGCGTAGCAGCTGTGGTGATCCTTGATGTACATAGTCGTTCATAGGCGCGACAACTAGCAAAAAAATGCGCAAATGTTTTAGCCAAAAAAATAAAAAAATTCGAACGACAGTTCATCGTAAAACAGGTCTAATTTATTCCAATGACCCTACAAGTAGAGTACCATTGCTCAGGTGTGCCACCCGCTGACCGTGACCGATGCGGACGGTTTTCGCTGCTCTGTTAGCCAGCCTCACGCATTGCCCGCCTCTTTAACAGCCTTGACTCATCATAGACGCTTCCGCGGATAAGCCAATGCCGACATCGCACTTCATCGGACACAACCGTCTACGCAGTGGTGAACGAAATTAGATTTGACCCTGTATTATACGCTATTCTAGCCATCCGGGAATAGGTCCCACCAGCAGCAGCGGTCACAGATTATTGCCAACAATCCAACCCGAAGGTTTCACAGCCTATACATATATATACATAAACTGTGACTGCTTTTAAAATTAATATTTATTATTGCACAGTCTGATTGAATATCAATAAAACCTGGTATTTATTGTTATATTTATAATTATCTATATAACTAAACCTTTATTTAATAAGGCTATAAAATAACACTCGGTGCTATTTGTTTAAATGTATATGATAAATATGATAAATATTAACAAGGAATACTATGCTATGCCCATATTTGGCAATAGTAATTTAGTAGATTTTCCCACACTTTTACATACGTCGAATATTAACACTAATTACTAGCAACAAACAATTATTATAAGGATATGAGCAATTGTATAAAATGCTACAACATTTTCAAGTTTTATTATGAGCTATATTTATTATAAAGTAATAGATTTATTCGATATTAGTAAAGACGATGGTTTTTAATTCCACCCTATTTCCATTTAATCCCATACAAACTATTCTGTTTATTATAGCTTGACTGTGGTAATTTATGATCAATGGCAAATAAATTTAATATCAGATTAATATTAGTTAATATAGTTTATTTTAGTTTTTAAGGATTAGCAAACATTAAAGGCTAGCATTATAAGCTAACATTGAAATAAAGCATTACTTGGTCATCTAAGATACAGCTTCTAAATCAGAACTGCAACAGTATTATTATTATTTGTTTATGACAAATATGCTCAGCTATAGCTACTTTAATTACACGAATGTCTTGGTTTTAATTAGCTATGGCCGTGATGAAAATGTAACATCTGCTATCTCTAATAGCTGTTGCCATTTTAAAAAGGTGATTATAGTGTAATTAAGTGGTAAAATGGCATGGTGTTTGAATTATAAACAATAGAAATAATTAATCAGTAAAATGTTGTTAAGATTACGTATAACTTTACGTATAATAAAGTAAACTGCATGATATTTTGCACAAGCATGCACATAGTCTATAGGTAACTATTGACAAAGTATACCGCTATTGTGTTGAATAATGATGCAATAGCAGCGATAATACACTAATAAGTGTATAAAAATAGCAGTTTCTTACCAGCCACAACTTGTATACTTAAAATACAGTAAAATAATTAGCAGATTCAGATTCTCCATGCTTGGATGAACAGATTGGCATGATCTATAGAACAATGATTTTTGCAACAATATTTAGTCAAAATGCGATTTACGTATTATTAGTTAGCGAAAAAGCGATTAAACTTGATGATTTTACAATCTCATATTACAAACAAATTTGGACTAAAGTAAATCCAAAACGTTCTACAATACTATAACAATCCTAATAGCAGGTTGATGTGCAGGAATTCCGATGCGCTACGGCAATCTATGTCATATGTATATGCGTACAACATAAAGCTTCGTTAATTGGCCATACGTAAATCGCATTTTTGACTAAATATTGTTGCAAAAATCATTGTTCTATAGATCATGCCAATCTGTTCATCCAAGCATGGAGAATCTGAATCTGCTAATTATTTTGCTGTATTTAAGTATACAAGTTGTGACTGGTAAGAAACTGCTATTTTTATACACTTATTAGTGTATTATCGCTGCTATTGCATCATTATTCAACACAATAGCGGTATACTTTGCCAATAGTTACCTATAGACTATGTGCATGCTTGTGCAAAATATCGTGCAGTTTACTTTATTATACGTAAAGTTATACGTAATCTTGACAACATTTTACTGATTAATTATTTCTATTGTTTATAATTCAAACACCATGCCATTTTACCACTTAATTACATTAATACTACGCTTCTGATGCGCATATACTTTTGTAGCATTGGAGATAGTTTTAAGTTTAAATTCTAAGCTAGCATTCTATCGGTGTTTTGGAGTAATATAAATAAAAGTAATATATTCTTGCTACTGTCGTGGTTATTAGAAATAAAATTATTACTTTTATGATGGCTGTACTGTTATCATTTTGATAGTGCAAATTTGTTTATATTATACAATTCATTTATAATATCTAACAACCAAACTGTTTATTATATTTAGCAGACAAATCTTATTATTGGGTTTAGTAAAACTGTGTAATTGACATGACAGTCTTATGTTTAGTAATTTCTATTAATTATAGTCATGTAAATCCACACAGGAAAGTGGCAGCTCAGTTGCGATAAGCGGTACCTGGAGCTCCAAAGCATTCGTCGATGCGTACAAGTTTTTTGCCTTGCGACCGAGCATAGGCTATGACCCTCTCGACGTATTGACCATTGGTACCAGGTTGAATGT
>JAHLTZ010000093.1:0-29091 GCA_025786725.1 Syncephalis fuscata | reverse complement strand
GTGGAAGGGGTAATGTTAAAATATATAGTGTATTCAGTATAGCATATAATAGTATATAATAGAATAAATATACAACAAAGATGGTAGGTGAATAGAGGTATATGCTTACTGAACAATAGACAAATAGATTAACTAACCAAATAACAAAACAAGTCCATTTTAAAATAGTTTTATAATCTGTGTTCATCTAATTCCATCTTGCTCTTTTGCATCTCCCATCTATTATATCGCTTTAAACATATATTCGATGGATCTGTTGGGCAGTGTTTATGCGTCGGATTCCGATCAAGAATCCGAGGCCACCGCAGCACAATCTACAAAGCGAATCCGCGTTGATGCCACTCCCGATGTCAGTGTAGAAGTAAGTTCTACTTAACAGTATATTAAGTGTTTAGTTTTTAAACGTTCATACGTACCTAGAACTATGGCTCGAATCGTCAGATTACACTTTACCCAACCGATCGCGAGATGGCCGTTAATGTAAACTACGAAGATCTCCATCGGCCTATGCTCGGTCCAGAGAATCCAACATTTGGCGGTATTCGTGGCATGTTGGCCGGCTGTGGTGTTGAAAAGAACGTGGCAGCTGGACATGTCGAGGAGCAAGCCTATGCCAACTACGATTTTGATTCACAGTATTACAACTTTCAAGCACGAGGCTATGCGCGTGATCCATCGTTACTTAACATACGGTGGCTGGCAGTATTGGCACTGGTAAGGATGGCACGGCTATGTAGGCGAGTAGATAAGGTGAATACATACGAACAGAATCTATCAAGGCCACGCAAAAGTCACGAAAAGATGCTGGACCTAGCGTAAGGCTCGTGGTGATGTTACCGTGGTCGATGGCGATACGCTATCAGGGACCATGGGCAGGTTTTAATACAGATGATATGATGCCACCACCACCACCACCACAGCCATCTGAAGAGACAGAAGAAGCAGAAGAGGTAATTTAAGATTAAATTGATTTGTATTGAATCTAATTACAGTGAAATAATAATAATAGAAAGAGAAAGAGAAAGAAGTGGTGCCTGAAGAACCGGCACCAATGGAGAGACAACGGCATAAGATTGCTGCAGGCAACGAGGAGACCATTTTCCATGGTAAGTTTAGTTTACTTTTTACATATATATATACATATATATACTACAGTTACTAATGTATAAATATAGGCCGAGAGGAATATGACTATCAAGGACGTACTTACATGCATATACCAAAAGATTTGGGCATTGATCTACTTGGTGAATCGGGTGCTCAACAGTGCTTTTTACCTAAAAAACAAATCCATACATTTACTGGTCATACAAAGGGCGTATCGGCTATTCGATTCTTTCCACAATCTGGTCATCTTTTGTTATCAGCCGGAATGGATACAAAGATTAAGGTAGTTCAACATTTATTAACTATATTAATCATATTGCTTATTATGACATTTAGCTATGGGATGTTTATCATCAACGACAATGTCTACGCACATTTTTAGGTCATGAAAAGGCTGTACGTGACATTTGCTTTACACCTGATGGCCGACAATTTTAAGTGCCAGTTACGACACAACAATTAAGCTATGGGACACCGAGACAGGTATATAGTAATTCTATAACATTATTTTATTTAATTATGTATTATTATACACTAATTAACTATTTTGTTGTTTAGGCAAATGCATTAGCGCTTTCAGTAATGGTAAAATCCCTTATTGTGTTCGATTTAATCCGGATCATCCAGATTCATTTTTAGTTGGATGTTCTGATAAAAAGATCACTCAAGTAGGTTACATCCATTCATAAGCATTGTGAAACAGCCTTAATACTAATCGATTATTGTACACTATAGTATAATGTAAATACTGGTGATATAGAACAGGAATATGATCAGCATTTAGGTGCGGTCAATACAATTACCTTTGTTGATGAAAATCGTCGATTTGTTACCACGTCTGATGATAAAACACTACGCGTATGGGAATTTGGCATTCCAGTAGTTATCAAATATGTTGCCGAACCAGATATGTATAGTATGCCAGCTGTTGCTCTGCATCCCAATAGTAAGTAAATAGTAGCCATTTAATACTGCAACCCATAGCTATACAACTAACTAACAATACTATTATTGTTATCTACAGATAAATGGCTTGTGGCACAGTCATTGATAACCAGATCCTAGTATTTGGCGCACAGGATCGATTTAAACAAAATAGACGAAAGCGATTGTTGGTCATATGGTCGCTGGTTATGCAGCCACCAAATTCTCACCTGATGGCCGCTATTTAATATCAGGCGACCAAGTGTCATTATGGTATGGGACTGGAAGACAACCGTATATTAAAGAAGTATCACAATAAACAAATAGTAACTGTAAATAACTATTATTAGAAAAATGAAAGCACACACAAAGTACTCATTGATGTCTGGCATCCACATGAACTCAAAAGTGGCCACGCCATTGGATGGCACAATAAATATTGGGATAAGAGATATATATATTAGTCGTTACTGTCACATGTCATACACTATTCTTATCTTTTGATTACCAAAAGCACACCTAATAAACAAGCATATGGTTAGCAAATGATATAAATACTTAAACAACCAGCCGATATAGCACTGCAAAGATCTCCGGTGATCGTGCGCTGAATATTCTCACCTGATCTTGTACATCTAACGTGTTTTGGATTAAAATCACGACCTAATAATGTTATATGTGTATGTATTTATAGATCATATCTCATCAACGCCAACCAGTATTTCTTAGATACACGAGTAATGACGTGACAGCCCTCATTTAATCTCCGGTTTATTAAATGCTCCTCGCCTATTAATGTTAGTAACATGGTTATTACAACAATACCCCACTTACCTGATGTGCCATTCATATTATCGCGTGTTGATACTCGACGGCTAGTGCGGCACATTAGTGGCAAGACTGTATCATCGGTATCTCCTAAATAGATATAATAGCGTGATATAATTATAATATTACAAGTATACCAGTATAACACTATTAACTTACCATGAGCTGAATGGCTTCGATTTGGACGAACATCTATATTTAAAACATAAGAAATAATACGATTCATAATCATATAACAACAACAACAATAAAATAATTACTTACCTGGACGTGGACTTGGATATTTGTCATAAGACGCCAATTAATCAATGGATCGAGACAAATGCTCAAGACAGCCATAAAACTTTCTTGTTTTCACGTAATACACGCATCACATTTCACACTTGTACAAATTGCCTTCAATACCGCTGACCTAAATATAGATGATGATGATGATGATGGTTATTATTGTTATTGTTATCTGCTACCCATCACTTAGTATAAATCTACTTACTTCCATGGCATTAACAAGCATACGTGTTAATCGGAAAGGAATACGTTCAGGGAATTTCTCACGATGCATTGCCACCTATTAATAAAATATAAATATAAAGAAAAATAAAGGAATCGTCATAGCCTCTACTTACTTCAAAACAATCACCAAAATCAATATGTACAACCTCCGTATACCGTCCAACATAAATTTGACGGATGACGATCGCCTAATCCAAGAATATAGCCCACCATCGACATAACAGCCAATGATCGGGTGTAATTGGTACGTCTTTCAAGCCATGACTATACATTATCATCGAGTCAATTACTAGTATGACGAATACTTAGTTACATACCTCAGAATTACGACTCTTAAGCCATAAGACCCGGTAAAGATCTTGGCCAGTTGTCTTTTCGAGTGCATATTCAAACACTTCAACCTTTTGTAGTAATGTTAAATTATCGTAATCAGGTGCCATCTTAAGCATTAGACAATGCTCAATATTCAGTAGAATCTTCTTTGATTCTCGATAATCACGTATCAACGCATGGAGTGTATCGGTATGCGGTACCCATCCAATTAAACCAGAATTTGGTGATAATGGAATGACTGCGTAGCGTCGAATACTTAAATGGCGCTTAAAGGTCTCGGGATCGATTTGTAACAATGTATTAACAAGACCAAATAGCTGCATAACACGTTCATCTTGACGTAGATCCTCATGTCCTAATGATTGACTATACATTAAATACCATTAACTTTACTAATGCCCATAATACTATACCTTTTAATAGATACTGATAGTCTTTACCATCACTGCCTTTAAGCGATAATTTACGTGGTCGTTGTTTAGATGTAATAACCGTGAGTGTTGGTGCAAAGCTATGAATAGTCACGACTGGCTCGCCACATTTGTATGTACCTATATAATAGAGATTAGTAAATACTTTCTTGGTATTCGTATTATATCGATCTATTACCGGGAACAGCCATATCTAAATCGTGCGCTTGTAATAGTTTTGGTGATACATATTGTAATTCAAGGGTAATTAATTGGGGCAATTGTTTAGCAATACGTCTAAACACTTGGTAGTAGAGTTCCCATGCTTGATTTAAATGATTTCCATCAAGGGTATGTTGATAGCGTTGACACAGTTCATGCGCTTCTTGTAAGTCACGGCCAAATGCTTGGTTAAATGAGATTTCACGAAGTGTTTCCGGTCCCTTATTAATAGCGATTAGTAAGTATTTGCATACTATATACATGCCCTGTTACTTACTCGTTCCATCATGGCATGTAATGGGGCAAGTACTGAAAACATGCCTTCAATATTACGATCACCGAAATAAAGACGTGATGCTTCTTCAAGTCCTTCATGCCACATCTCATGCCAAAGAATGGAAACACGGATTAGCTCTTGACTGACCAATAAAGCCTAATATTATGTACAATCATATCAATATAAATAAGTAGTTGTATAGTATATAGTATATAGTAATATATATAGTATATAATACATAGTATAATAGAAATGAATAAACAACTTACTGTTCAACAAGACTTGGTCGATGAACACGCATCTTATCCATAATACTAAGGGCAGCCCGTTTACGTGAAGCACTTTGAGACTTTGAAGCAACAGTTAATGAATAGACAAGTGCTTGTGGATGTTGTCGACCAACATCCGATAGCAATTGATGAATCAATCGTCGAACACTTGGACTAGGTGCGTGAATTCGAGCAATTAACTAGAAATATAATGTAATATATATAATATAAGTCAATTGAATTAATCAATAGAATTACTTACCTGTGGAATAACTTCAAGCCATGTATCGATACTGACGGTGCTGAATCCTTCGTTAATAGCTCACTTACTTCCGGTTGATAGCCGAATTAAACCATAATGTCAACAGACGAAGTGTATCTTGTAGTGAATTGCCACTAGCCAGTGCCAAAGATCGGAAGAATCCTATAACACATAATAAATAAACAATATAATAAAATAATAAAATCTATTATAACTATACCTTGAACAGCCGGCACAATATGAGCTGATAATATTGTGGTGACATTAAATCGCTCATTTTTTCAAAGTGAGAAATAACTTCGAAATTGGATAAAGACCAGGCATGCCATGCTTTATATGAATCATTATCATAAGAGTGGCAAGGAAATAGGATCTTAATACATCTGATATCGTTTCCTATATTACAATAATAACATTAACATTAACATTAATAATAAATCATTGTTATTTCATACCTCGTTCCATTCATCTTGTAATGACATTTGCCATGCACCTTGTTTAAGATAACAGCGTGATAGTAATTGTTTCATATCAGCAGCAATTATAGGATCAGTATCGCCTCTTCTGGGCATTAATGTGGGTGCAGTGCCATTCACTGTGGGATGTCCATGTATGGCTGCCGTATCATGGCTTGACCCGGCTGATGCAGTTGTTGCTGCTGATTGATTAACAAGCATAGTAAGACGTGTGTTAAAGTCACGTAATTGTCCCAATGCTTCTTCACGTGCGCCCGATGCCCACATCAACTTCAAATAGGCATAGGTAATCTGTGGTAGTGCGTGTTCTGGTAACTATGTAATTAATACAGCCATTAGTCTGCTTATCGACCTATTATAGTTGCTAAATAAATATTGCTCACCCCTTCATCCAACGATTCAACACCGGATAATTCGGCCAATGTACGCTCGGCCACCGCTATACGGCCACTCTTTCGACATAAACCGGCAAATTTAATCCACATTTGCATATCCTCAGTGGGTGATACAACTGAAGATCGTACCATTAATATACGTTGCCAAACTTCAACATTGCGTTGACATCCTTTAAGTCTAATCATATTGATTAATATATATATATATATACTACAGCAATATTAATATGTAACTTACCGTTTCATCCAAGTATTTCTAATAATCATTTGTCGCTCCGGCTGATCGTGACACTTCTTATAGTCTATAATCTCTTCCAATTCAGCCAACATTTGTACACGTACAACAACACTAATAATAACAAGGGTTAGTGCTTTGTAGTATTGGAATCTAATCCACTTACCTATAAGCGCGACTGTAACTTTCACTGACCAGAGCTGTCAATTCAGTATCGAGTAGATCACGCGTCTTTGTAATATAATTCTCTGCATCAACAAACTTATTACGATGAAGCGATAGAATAGCTCGGAAGAAGGCACGATCTGGTGAAGCTGGCTTCATGACTGCAATGTAATCATTCATCAATTCCCATTGATTAGTGCCCCAAGCAGCTGATGCTGCCAACGGAGCAATGGCTCGTCGCATATCCTCGCTGGCCCGACTCCAACGTTCTTGTGACAGTTGTGAAAGTGCACCCCATTCACAAAGTGCATGTAAACAACGCATACGGCCAAGAGTGATTTCAAATGAAGATGGCTCTTCTTCTTGTTTACGTTCATAGGCAGCCAGCGCATCCTCCCATCGCTGTAGCTTCTCATACCACGATTCCTTTAATTGTAAATCGTGATTCTGTTGGGCATATTTAAGAATGCCAATGGCGGCATCTGGCTGTTGTAGCTGATTATTAATACTGATTAATGCCTCAATAGTATTAGCGGATGGATCCGAAATAAACTCCAATTCTTTGTAATGCAATGCTTTTGCATAAGCATGACATCGATTTGCGTGTGCACCTAGTGTACGAATGTTAATAGGCAGTGCTTTATCGTCATGTTCCATAAATTCAGATAAATTCAATAAAGTCTGTAGTATTTCCGGTGGAATATTTGGTGACAATAAAGCTGTTTCAATCGATTTAACCAATTCGTCCTATATAATAAATAAATATCAATAAAAACTATGCTAATTGCTATTACGTCTATACTCACCTGGAATTGATCATAAAGTACTGTCCAACAAGATATGAATCCAGCATTAAATAGTTCACGCGCCAATGGATGATACATATTGGCCAGTGCTGCACAGGCCCTCAATGCATGTGATGGCGATTCTTTTAGTAGTTCTACACTTAATTTCTTTAGCCATTCTGACCAATCATCACGTGTTGATCGTTGTGAAGTCTCCCAGGCCTTCTTTAAATGCTGTTGATTTACGGGTAGCTTTTTAATGCCACCAGCCTCTAAAGCCGATTCCTCCACTTCATTTTCTTCCCTATTAGCATAATATTAGTGACTGGTTGTTGTATACTTTACTACACACCTTTCTGTGGTAAGATCGCTAAAATTCGATGGTAGTGGCTCTCCGTTAGTGAGCTTTGCTACAAATAGCTCATACCTTAAATGTTGTATGCGGTTTTTACTTAGAATCTATAAACAGTTACACACGTTAATCATTTGAATACGTATTAGTATCTATCATTAGTTGGTGTTTAAATAAACTTACTTTGTGCATATATGGCACAAAGGCAGTATAGGCTGGGCCTAGTTGATAGACTAGCATACAGAGTGCTTCCATTACCACGGGACGCATTTCTGGCTGATTCAGTGCTAATATCCGACCAAATGGATGAATAATACGTGATGCATGATCGGAAAAATCGACCTTTACGCACAATTGGCCGATAGCAACAACGGCAGCACGTCGTACAGGGATAATAACCTCATGTCGTTCTATAACCCGGACAATCGACGGGACAACAAGGTGCATATAGTCTTGTAGACTCGATCCAAATACTGTTAAAGCGTGTAACACTTTATGGGTAGAGATACGCTTCTCACCCATGTCACTTTCAAGTATTTGAAGCATGTGTGGCAATAAATGCGGTAAATAGACCTTAAACTCGTTATCAAGCTCTTTGGCAATGGCTTCAACCAAGGTAAGAATTGTAGTTTGTAGCGCTGAAGTTGGATTCCAGAAATCGCGAATCAATGCAAAAATATCAACCAAATAGTTGCGAATATGCTGTTTTACAATTGACATTAATAAACTTAGCTGCTGGAAATAAAAGTCCAGCATGCCAGTCGGAGAGGATCGCATGACATTTAGAAAAGTAGGAATAATCTATATTCATTGGTGTTAGAAGTAAGCGAGGAATAAATATGAATATTTCCCTAATCTATTATAACTTACTTGTGGCAAGAATGGCACGCATTTAAGACCAAGTGTTTTAAACATATACATAAAGGCTTGAATAACTGTGTTATGGTAATTACTAAGTGATGGCTCCCTTAGTATTTTAAGCAGTGCATTAATAGCAACCGTTGGGAAATAATCGTCGGAACTCGGGCCCATACCGACCATTAATAGAGAAATGTCGGCATTGGCCGTATTGGCCGCATTCATATTGGCTGCTTTACCATCCTCGGCCACACGTTCAACTTTATATCGATAAGGATCGAGTGCACCAAGAATACCCAACAATTTAACCGTTTCACGTCGTAGTGGCGGTGACTGTTCCGTATTAAGAATTTCAATAAGGATTGGTAATAATGATGGGTATTTAAGATACGGTTCAATAACAAAGCCGGTGTTTGCGGCCAATTGACCAAGTGTACGAAGTGCTGCGTGTCGTTTGGCTGATGCACTTTGATCTTGTAATGCTTCCAGAATAATTGGCATAAGTTCATTTAGATAAGGAAGTAGATCTTCACCGCCTACTTCGGCCAATTGCCCAATAGCACCCAAAACGGCGGCAACTACACCTGGTGCCGTGTCACTTGCTTTGGGCAAAAGAACACGAAGGATAGGATCCACATAAGGTTTAAGAAAACGTTGAGCGGCGGAAATCAACGATGTAAGCAATAAAGCACCCTCTTCCTTATTTCGACTAGATATTATTATTACAAGGTATATTAGTATTGGTATTTGATTTATATACACAAATACAAATAAATAAATAACTCTTACCTAACTGTCGAGTATTCAAGTTCAGTTAATAGTTGAATAAGTGTTTTACGTAATGATGGAATAACATAGGCAGGATTATGCTTTGCCAATCGTCCAATAACCGACATGGCAATTTCTCTAATGACAAATACTTCATCATTTAAAGCGAGAAATAGTGAACGAACATGTTCAGCTTGCGCCAAATGCTGGTCAAATCGTTCATCTAACGATGAAAGCACTACTTCACGTGTATGTGGATTTGGATCGGCCACGCCTACCGATAAAAGCCGTTCCAATACATCACGCATTACTTCAATCGCATGGATACTTGTTTGATAGCAAATAGGATCACGGATAAATAATTGGCAAGTAGTGACCGCGGCTGCTTTGCGTATCTCGGCGTTATCCGAGTCCAAATAATGGATTACACAATCTCGTACAAATTCATGTAACATTCGTCCTAATATTACAATTATTATAATGGTTAATAAGATATTAAACAGTATTTTAGATATGTTAATTACCATTAAAGTCCATAGTGCCAAGTGTATTAAGTGCAAGTACAATAATATCATTGTTCGTTTCTTGTACCTATTATTATTGTTATAGTTATTAATATTGGTATGCTATAATGCTATTTAATAAGTATTCTCTCTACGTACAACTGGATCTCTAGTAGCACCATTAGTCATAATACCACGACCACTATTAGGTGCACCAGGTTCTCGATATGATTGACCACTTAGTATTTTTGAAAGCATATCCAATAATCGATCTAAATATTGACAGGTTAGTCATTAGTCCAACAACTATTGGTCTTTCTTACCTTGAATAGTTTCAAGAAGTGGAGGTACATATCGACCGATTTCTACCAATGCTTTACGCAATGGCTCACTCAATCCACCGGCAAACATTAAATCTAATAAATCATGCATGTATCGTGTAATGCCTTGTCCCACAGATTTAGCCAGTAAACTGATACATTCGTAAATGGATGCCTCATGGACCTGTCGTAGTTTGCTATTATTACAACAGTTAGTGCCATATATATACATATATATATATATATGTATACCACTAATACAGCTTATCCATCCAATACTTACCCCTTCAATGAAAGACAATCTTTGGCACTACGTAGAATAGGCTCTAAATAGACACCCATATCATTGCCAACTGAGATAGCCACTTCTCCGATTGCTTTAAAGGCTGCATCATATCGTGTAAGTAGAGTTTGTTTACTTTAAACAACAACAACTTACCAGAATTACGTTCTCGCTCTTTTTTCAATTGTTGCAACAAATGGCTCATTGCAGCAGATAGATAAGCATTGGAGAAATCCATTGGATTGTAAGATGCTAATATCGGCATCAAATTTACCACTGTGCGTCGAATCAATATATCTTTGTGTTCTTTAAAGTGGAATACGGCCTCGCACACCTCTTGGAACCGATTGTTCATAAACTATAATTGGCACGGTATTAGTATTGGTATTAATATTGAACTCATTACGGTTGTAACTATCATACCATGCCTGTACGTAACAGCAGCTCACGGTAGGTGAGTAGTGCGCCATGAATTGAATCCACACTTCCAATTTTAAGACTTTTACTGGCCTCGTCCAGAATACGACGATACCATTGTATACGCTGCTGACTCTCTCGTTGGTAGACGATCTCTAGACAGGCACTTAATGCATCGGCTGCTGCCTCTCTAATAGCTACACGAGAATCACGTAAAGCCGACCATAATAAATCAAGAAATTGTGGCACATAAGCATAAATGAGTGTTGGTGCATTACGTGCTAACTCGCTAAGAATGTGCACTGCTGCATATCGTCGATTTTCATTGCGATCTTTAATTTATTTAATTAGTGTTTATTAGGCAAATTATATTTAAATTACCTTGTAGCCATTCTAGTGCTCGCTTCACTTCAAATTCCACTACATCTGTGGTGAGTGATCCACTGGCCAATGCAAGATGTCCTATTAATCATAATGTTAACTAACTATGCTTTATTATAACTATCAAATTACCTAGTGCTTTAGATGCGGCAATCATTACTTGCGTATCATTATCCGATAGTAATCGTCGTAGATAATAGGCAAATCGTGTCACTTTAGTTGTGTTTTCTTCTCCTTCATAATCAATTAATCGATCTAAAGACAAGCTCCTGGTTAGTATTCTGCTCTACTTCAATTTATATATGGCAGGACTGCTGCTTTAATCAGCCTACCTAAAGCGGTGATACCGCCTAGTTTCTCGCTATTATCAGCGCTGTCTATCAGTTCAAAAACCCGTAGATTCACGTCATTATTAAATTTAGTGGCTGCTTCAGTTGACAGCTCGTGCGATACTGTTTCCACCTAATGACAGGAATCACAGCTATATTGTTAGCTAACTTCTACTGGTATTCTAACTACTATTGCCTACATGTTCACGTAGTTCATTGGCAGCCCGTATACGAACTTCTTCTGTGCTATAAACAGCTCATAGTGTCAACCACGTATATCAAATGGATTGGTCTATCAACTGTTCTATGTCACCTACCGGCTCTTTAGATCGTTGACAATACGACCTAGTGGGTCTGGTCCCTGGCTAGCCGTGGTAGCCATGCTGGGCTAGAGGATTCACGTACACACACGCACACACACACACAAATATACACTAGGAACAATAAGATTCAACAAATAGGCTGAATAGTCGATATAGTTCACAAGCATATAATAGCGTGACGCAGAACAAAAGTGCCACCAACAAACAGATAGATAGAAGAAGGGAGAATAGAAACGTGCAGTATTGAAGGTAAAGATGATTAGGAAGTGAAAAGAGTCCACTACTAAAGGTGAGAGAACAAGTGTTTATCCACTTAGGTTGTCGTTGTTTATCCTTATCGCAACAACATGGCTTTTATCAATCTATCGCTTTTATACAGACACGATATATAAACAAGTAATTCATTTGTCAATATCTATTTTTAACATTAACAATAAACATTAAAGAAATTTTAATTGTAAAATATCCTATAACAACTGGACAGACCTATATTGAACTGTGTCTACGAAGTAAAATTCGTTAATTGTAGTAATGAATTGTACCATGACTATTTCACAAATAACTACAATTTATTAATGATCATAATAATAAAGTTTTATTTCTCTTTATTATTACTGATACGGATACGACTACTGTTATTGTACTGATACTGATATTGTCATTATATTGATATTATTGCTATGACGATAGCCAAGAATGACACGCCATTAATCTTTCAATGTATGGTGCTGAAACGCCAGCCGCTTTACTCGGAAGCAACTGCTTTATTACAACAGCTTGCACAACAAGTAATGTCTATAGATTCCTTTGTATGACTCACCAATATACAACTCTTTTACTAGGTACAGCCAATTATGGCAAAGTATAACTGGCATGTTGGGTTATTACGCGAATTCCTACCAAAGAATGAAAATTTACTTGGTATGTTAGATATAGATTATATTATAGACTTTAATAGTATTTTAGGCATCAATGTAAATAAAGGTCAAGAAATACGCATTCGCCTACGATATGCCTCTAATCCACGCCAATTCATTGATTATGAAAGTTTATTAGGCACACTATTGCATGAGTAAGTAATGTTGATTTTTATTAGCTATTATTAAGGAAATGATATGTAAATTAATAGATTAACACATATCGGTAAGTTTAAAAATGCAATTAATTATTTTATTGGCTATTAATTAATTAATAATTGATAGTTCATGGCCCACATGATAGCAATTTTTATAAATTACTAGACAAGTTAACAGATGAATGCGAGCAATTATTAATGAAAAATGGATACACGGCCGCATCAAGTACAAGTAGTAATACCAATACTACCTTTGTTAAATTCGCAGGACATGGTAGTCGACTAGGTAAAAATCAAAGCCAAAGTGCTGTAGATCGGTGGAAACTACATTGTTCGCCCGCTCAAATGGCTGCCATGGCCGCAATTCAACGACGCGGCCTACTCGATGCCACATGGTGTGGCGGTGACGCTACAGAAGAGCAAATGGCGTTAGAAGAGGGTGATGAAGAAATAGCCATAGCAAAAGCTTTAAGCAAATCAATAGCAACAATGTCATCTACAAGTGATGCTACAGCTCATGAAGCGGCAGCAATGGCCGCCGTTTTACGACACACTAAGCGAAAATCTCCACCACAGTCAACATCGCCAATATTATTAGAGAATAGCACCATTGATGATGTTATTATCAAAGAGGAAGTTACACCGTGGTCATGCACAGTCTGTACGCTTATCAATAAGCCATTGGCGCTCATGTGTTCAGCATGTCATCAATTAAAAAATGCTACAACACTAGATCATACTGTATCATCGTCATCATTATTACCATCAAGTAAAAGATTAAAGAAGACAAAAACTACAAACAAATAAACAATTATTAAACAATAACATAGCACAAATAATAGTGATAATTAAATGGCTAAATTTGCTAGCATTCAGTCTATTGAATATAAGATTAGGTGGTGAGTGATATCAAGGTTTAAAATATTCATTATCATAGATTTATTATCCAGTATGCATATACATATATATTCTATCCATTCATATCATTCTATTGGTTATATGTTTCAATACACTTTATTTCAATAAATACCATGTTACGTTCAACCAACTTTTTCTTATTCAAACCTTTTGTTTATTTGACTTTAGGTAAGTTAATAGTAAATTCCAACTCTTCACTCATTCGCTCATGCATCTAAATTAACGAACGACAAAATTAAGGTTTATAAATAATATAGTTAGCAATAAAAAACAGCAGTTTAAAAACGCATAATTATTACATAGTAAAATGGCACAGCAAAATAAATATATGATGTGAAAAGCTATGAACATCAGTGCTAAAGTTGGGTATATATACCGTAATGAATGGAATGAGTAAGTGTATTGAAATATCTAATAAATAAAATGTGTCTAACATATCGTAGAATGATATATAGTAGTATGGAATAGAATGGAAATAATATAGATGAATAGAGGATATACGCATACTGGGTAATAAATCTACAATGAGGAGTATTGTGATGATTGACGTCACTCACTATCCATCATCATGTTCAATAGATAGGATGTTATTAAATATAGTCATTTGACACTAAATCATATTAAATGGCTAATAAATTGTTTACAAAATAAACTGTATAATATTAGTACATGACACACAATACGCGTTTATCAGTCTAGTTCAGTGTAATAACATCAGCATAAATAAATATATATTGCGCTTTCCTTTTTTGACGTCTTTTCTATTTTTTGCTATATGCATTTCCTTTTTTGTATATCGCAATCATTATCGGTGGCATTTTTAAAGAAAACCGAATAACATGTTACTACACCAGTCTAGTATCGTTGTAAAGGGGCAGTGAAAGGAAATACAAAACCATGTTTTTAGCCACAGGTCTATCGTTTGATAGTCACATGGCTATAGAAAAAAAAACTTTTTTCGATTTGTGTTACTATTTTGTCAAATATTCTCTGTATTTTTTTTTACTTTCTCTTTAAAACCACCACACACACACACACGACCGCCTGGCATAAGTGTCATGCAGCTATCACTTCTTTATTTTCTGTTATTTTTTTCGTTAAATTTTGAACACGTATGACACACGTGCGCCCAAGTGATAACTATTTAAGCACATAAATAGTGGAACAGCCGTGCTGCAACCACCACTCTTGTTCAGTACTCCTTTTTGTTTTTTAACAGCGTAACAACTACTATAAGTGACCATTGCCGCCTTGTGCAATAGTGAGTTGATTTATGCCTGCGCCTGCTCATCCACCATCTCTTTCGCCCCTTATGCCGATTATTACACCATCTATTGTTTTTACAGGTAAGTCAATTAGTTATATTAGTATACCATAGTTAGTATACTATAATTAAAGAATGCTAGCCATTCTGTGCGTGTACGTGTGTCACATGATAGATAATCTTGCAGTTACGTATTTCTATCTATCTATTATTTTGTTGCTATTATTATTATTATTGACAGCTAGTGAGTGGTCACCTTCATTTCCTTTTTTTCTCTTGTATTTTACCCAAGCAATTGTTTTATTGACACTTACTACATACAACTCGTGTTAGCACTCATTTTATACCATCATATTCTTTCTGTATTACTAGTATTACAGTCATAAAATTTTGGAACAAATAATACTATCCCTACACGTTCTAGATTCGTCTAAACTTCTTTCTCCTTCTCTCCTTTTCTCCTGTTTCTCACCAGATTATTTGAAATACGCACACACAAATACGTGCACATTTGAATACAGTGTACTGACGATTCTGTTTGTTGGTTGGTTGGCCGGCTGGTTGCTGTACACGTAGACGGTGGGTACAGGGAAGCCATGGAGTATGTTGCCAAGATGATGCAAGTGGTTACGCGCGCTCGTGCCAATACATGCCATTTAAAGACGGGAGTAGGTCAACAGGATTGGACTGAATGCGAAGATCGAACAGCCAAAGGACTACAGCGCTTACTACGACAGCGTGTACGTGAATTACGTGCTGCTCGGCAACGATCTGAGCTATATGAACAGAAACAACAGCAAAAACCATCCTTATCGTTACCTATAATACACGGCGATGCATATCACGGCCATCTTGACAACAGCCATCGCTCTATATCCGACTGCCTTCAACAGGATAGTATTTCAAGCATAAAGGAAAAGGCTACAGCTGATAGTATAACAAGTAAAGATCGAGTTTTTGAACTTGATGTATATCGTCGATGTGACCAAGCATTATTAGAGCGTTGGACTATTCAATATACACCAAGGTGAGTCATAACACAAAACGGAAAGAAAGAGAAGAGAGCGTGGAACAATTGAATGGATTGATGTTATTATGATTAATAATATATAATTACAACTAAAGGGCAGATCAAATATAATCTATAATTGTACTAATGAATTATAATATTATAATATCTACAGTGTCACTCATCACCATTCAAATAAACAAAATACATCTAGTGAAACGGATGAAACAGAATTTATTTTGTTAGCACAATCGCTTTTCTCGCAAGTGCGCCTATTACCGGTTCAATCAGCACTACATGATGCCATATTGGCCAAAAATGATCTAGGCTGTGCAATTAGATTACTAGGCATGGAGGAAGCCTTAACGGATGATGATGATGATGATTATGAGGAGTTGAATAATACATTACATCCACGATGGGTAGTATCCAATTCGGAATTGACTGTCTATCCATTCCGTCCAGCAGTCGCACTCCGAGGCGCCCTTAAAGTTAGTCTACTCTATGATCCGAGTGTAGGTGGACTACGTGATGTCAATCGCCATAAAACACTGCCTAAAGGTGCCTCAAGACATGATTATAGCCGTTTATCAAACTCACCAAGTTTACCAACACCACCATCTGCATCTACACCATCGATATCTGTAAATCAGCAACATACATCTTGGTCTAATAGTCAACCAAGGGAAATTAGACCATCAATGACAAAGATGCGCGCTAATTCACCACCCCGACCAGGAACACCCCCACCTAATGCAGATATAGCTGTGCAGTTGGAAAGATTGGCTCGATTAAAGCTGGCTCGTGTCCAACGACCACAACTAGCCCGTTCTCGACTATCATTTACGCAGTCGGCAACAGACGAGACACTGTGGAATATAATACTTCTGGTAATGAGATATCAACAAAATCCAACACGGTTAAAGTGACAGCAGAAAAGGATAATTCAACATCATTGGTAGAAAAAACACCACTGTCAAATAATCTATTGCCATCGATCGTATCCAGTTCAGCGCCATTAACACGATCACTTTCTGGTCTAACGCGTATGTTACGTGATCGAGACAATAATAGCCAGGGTATTTTATCAACTGGACCATCTTTACCCCCACTGTTACCATCACTACCAGATGAAAATACTGTTATTAATAACCATACAAAAACAAATAACGATGGTGACAACAATTGTCGTCATCATACGATTAACACTGATGATGACGATGGTAATAATCACTCTGTGTATAAAAAGACTATTGATTGTTTGGGTGAACCAAAACCATATTTTAATGATTTAAATCAGCCATCGTCTCGGTATATTTCATCGCCTAGCCACACTATTACCGGTAGATCATCACAAGAATTGACATCTGGCAAATTAATGCCGCATTCTTTTCGTTCAGTAATGCAAATACGCCCACCTGTGGTGACACCTACATCACCTACGTTACCGTCACCACTGCGTAATTCATTCGATGCACTAGGTAATAATGGATTGTCATTATCGCTATCACATTCACTCCGTCCATATCCGTCTCGTTCTATGAACCGACGGGCCAGTATAACAGGTGAATTATTTGGATCATTTATTGGTAGTTATGAGGTAAGTGGAATAGATAGAATTGTTGATAGTTAAATTAATTAATATATTATAGGAATCTATTCTTAGTGGACGTATGTCAACACTGCCATCACGGCCAATCGAATTTATTGCACAAATTGGTGTACTTGGTCGAGGCAATTGTCGATCATCGTTAAAGTGCCCACCGCACATTAATCTGCCCTTCCCGGCCACCTTCTACAATATGCAGGATGATGATGCACCCACCCCATATGTTGGTAATATCGATTTGGAACATGCATCGGCTGATGTATTAAAACAAAAGAAGTCAACGGCTACACGACATGGTGTGGTTGGTTATCGTATTCCAACTGCGGGGCAGTTACAAGTGGTCATTAAGAATCCTAACAAAACGGCGATTAAGCTATTCTTGGTACCTTATGACTTTTCGGACATGCCAATTGGCACTAAAACATTTATACGACAAAAGTCTTATGCACAGCCTGCATCCGATGCCACCACCACTACCACCACGAATAGTCAAAGCAATAATGGTAATAATCGACCTGTTCTACGATATGCCATTCAATTGCAAGTCTGTTCGCCCAGCCGTGGTCGTATCTATCTATACAAACATATCCGTGTTGTGTTCTCCCATCGTGTACCCGATGGTAGTGAGAAGCTACAAGTAGTTTGTGATGGCCCCGGCGAACCGCGTTATTCGCCACTGACTGCCGCTTGTCTTAGTAGTAATACCGGCAACAGCAGCATAAATAATGGACAGAATGGTAGTTTTAGAAATACGACTAAGCATTTGACCAATTTATTAAATGTTACTACCACGACTAAAGGAATGCAAGGTCGTGCTCGTGCCGTTTCTGATGTGGCTCATACGGTAGTTGTTAGTCGCAATGAATTTAAGGCACAGTTAGATCTTTGTGAACAAAAGAAGCCGCCTCTTATGGAATGTATCAATACAGATCGATCTACAACCATGTTAACATCCTCTACCACTTCAGCTTTAACGCTACCACTGCCTTTCCCCTCCTCCTCCTCCTCCTCCTCATCCTCTTTGAGAACATCTACTTCACATAAAAGTGTTGCTAATCATAGTCATGTGCCCTTATCATCTCAACCACCTTCTCCTCATCCATCAATACCCATTCTTTGTTTCCCTTCTAATCATTTGGAAAAGCCACCGCATTTGCCTTCGTAATCTGTGTATCATCGCATTATTTTTGTTTTCTATTTCGCCCATTTATTTTGTATTATTTTATACTCGTTTGCTTGATTTATTCGCATAGGCACTCATTTATTTTCATTTCCCCTCTCTCTTTCTCTCTTTATATGTGTCTGTCAATAGTAGTTATATAATAGGTGCGCATTTGGTTCACTGCTTCAATAAAATTAAATAGCCTATTATTATATTCAAATGTCCTGACAATCATGATAATTTAATTATAACTTTTTTATTTATTTATTACTCCAGCCAATATGGGGTCAATAGTGAATATGACAACGAGTATTAAATAAACAGAGCTATTTCACTTTGGGTCTTTTGCTTCAAACTGGGGACAAAAAGATCTATAACTCGAATAGTAAATTGTCGATCAACTTTTACTACTGAGAAGTGCTATTTGTTGAAGCAGTGCCACATCAACTCCGATTGAATCAATCAGTATCAATTAATCTGCACAATTTCCAATATCCAATATTAGTGTTAATGATGTTAAATAGTACTTTACGCTACTTAAAATAAAATATTATGATTTAATTATGATGTTGATGCAACAGTGTCGGTTGGATTTCTTGTAGTAATAGGCGGTAAGAAATCAGAAGGCTTTGGTTTACCACTGGCAATTGTACTGAGTATACTGTGCATGTTTCTGCTGGCATTAACATTACGCTGCCATACCGTACGAGAATCATTGTTTTGACAAACAAATATGCTATGCATTGTGCCGCTGGGTTCTTTCAGATGTAAACCTGCCATCTCCTTTTCTTCCATTTGGAACAGACTTTTGATGTATTGTATTCATCAATATCTACAATCACCAAGAGTCCTTGTCGCTTAGCAGTTTTGAGCATCTTTCTGCAACAATTATAAAAAAAAGTTAATTACAATAAATGCAACGAATTCAATTTAAAACTTTGTTTATTTATGTAATTTAGTTAATTGTAGCTATATCAACAGCATTAACTATTGTGTTTTATTTGTTAAAAGACCTTTAATAATATATTGGTGGCAAATGCAATTCAAAAAATACAATACAAGAGCATGCTATGTAAAAATTAGCATTAATAATGTTGAAACAACCGTTTTTATTAAACAAATACAAACTACTAATGAAATAGCTATCAAAATAAATAAAGTGTAATGCAAACAGAAATTATTTAATTAATAAATATTTTTTAAAATTTAAATTTAACCAACGAATAAAATTAGACTGGCTTATTTAGAGCATTTCAGATATTAGATTTAGCAATTAAACAATTCCGAATTACATGAAAGCATTATTGCTTTGATCAACTTAAATTAATTGGTTGGTGTATCAAGCAAGAGTGAAGATGTGCAAAATAAAACCGTCAATATGGCATTTGTCATTGATAAACTAAAACAATCTACCTGTAACATTCATTCTTAAATGTTGTAGTAGTTGCTCCAATGTTCTAATTTAAAAAAGTCATGAAACATGGCGAAAGAAGCTTAAAAGGGTATTGTGGCGGATCATTTAAACCACTTGATTTGTATTGAATCTTATGGTATTTTATTAACTAAATAAAAATAACTTTTTGCCAATATTAAGCACACTATTGGTTATTTAATGTGATTTGGCGGTTAAATAGCTATAATAGCCACACATTTAAACTAAATATTCGTATTATTGAAGATGAAATTGAGTGGTGAGTGTCATTGGTTATTAAATTTTTATTTATCGTTATTATTGGACTGTACATATCTATCATGTATACAGATACTTGTGCCCATCTATATCATTGATATTGTAAATTGTAAAAACTATATTAACAAAACTTAAAAGTTTACTGCTAGCTGTATTTTTAATAGATTTTGATTTATTTCATTCATTACTCTTGGCCAATTGCATACAGTATAGTTTCACTATCACTATTTATGTATTTGATTTGCTTATTTATTTTGTTTAATAATATTCTATGCTTTGTTGTCATGTTTTATTAGAAAAGCGTCTTTATTCTAATTTCAGAATACTATTATTTGGCTATATGATAATAATAGCTTTGCTACTATCCATACCAATCTATGCCTATTAGCTTAGACGATACGATTATAGACATTTTGTTAATTTAACTATTTGATTAATAATTGTCGATTATTGGATGTAAATAGAACGTGATTATAGATATAGCAATTTGATTGTATATAGTTAAGATGGAACCATAGTTTTATTACTATAAGTCTGCACAGTTGAATAAGGACAACTAGATACAATCTTGTTGATAAAATAATGATCTCATTGATTAAAGACTGGATAAACCGGAGCATTGGCCAAAACTTGATATATAAATAGACTGGACGGTGTAGTTGTCAAATGGTCTTGCTTTTCACCGAATATATACCTAAAGTGTATTGGAATAGTGGTTTGATTGCACTATCAATGCTGATGTCTTGAAACCATCGATTATGCTGTATTTACAAATAAATATATTATATGTCATATAATTAATGCATGAGCCATCAATACACAATACTACTTACTGCCTATTATATTAAGTTGTTAATACACATGGCGTATAACATGTAATTAGTGCATATTCAGTTAATACGCAATACAACTTACACCCTATTAGTAGTAAGTTATTGGTACACACAGTAATAGCATGTGATTAGCTCATAGTCAACTAATATACAATATAACTTACATTCTGTTATATTGAGTTGTTGATATATCAGTGCATGGTATAAAATTAATGCATAGTCCACTAACCTATAATATTACTTACGTTCTATTATATTAAGTTATTGATATACACAACGCATGGTATAGAGTTAGTGCATATTCAGTTAATACACAATACAACTTACTGCCTATTATATTAAATTATTAATGCATACAGTAAATAGCATGTGATTAGTACATAGCCAATTAATAGACAATATCACTTACAATCTATTAATTTGTTAACGTATACAGTACGTAGTATATAATTAATGTGTAGTTCATTGATATACAATACCACTTACTCTCTATTAATATTAAATAACCGGTATCATCAGTAAATAGCATAGTTAATATATAGTTAGTTAATATGCAATACTACTTACCATCTATTAATATTAAACAATTGTTACAATCAGTAAATAGCATAGTTAATATATAGTTAATTAATACACAATACTACTTACATTCTATTAATATTAAACAATTGTTACAATTAGTAAATAGTATAGTTAATGTATAGTTAATTAATACACAATACTACTTACTGCCTATTAATATTAAACAATTGGTACAATCAATGAATAGCATAGTTAATGTATAGTTAGTTAATATGCAATACTACTTACATTCTATTAATATTAAACAATTGGTACAATCAGTAAATAGCATGATTAGCGTATAGTTCATTGATATACAGTACCACTTACTCCCTATTAATATTAAACAATTGGTACAATCAGTAAATAGCATAGTTAATGTATAGTTAGTTAATATACAATATTACTTACATTCTATTAATATTAAACAATTGGTACAATCAGTAAATAGCATGATTAGCGTATAGTTCATTGATATACAGTACCACTTACTCACTATTAATATTAAACAATTGGTACAATCAGTAAATAGCATAGTTAATGTATAGTCATTTAATATACAATATTACTTACTGACTATTAATATTAAAAAATTAATATTAGCAATAAATATCATGTAATTAGGGAGTATTTAATTAATATACAATACAACCTACATCCTATTAATATCAAATAATTGGTACAATCAGTAAATAGCATTGTTAATATATAGTTAGTTAATATACAATATTACTTACTAACTATCAATATTAAGCAATCGGTACAATAATTAATTATTATTATTAACGTATAGTCAATTAATATACAATATTACTTACTGGCTATTAATATTAAACAATTGGTACAATCAGTAAATAGCATTGTTAATATATAGTTAGTTAATATACACTACCACTTACTCTCTATTAATATTAAACAATTGGTGCAATCAGTAAATAGTATAGTTAATATATAGTTAATTAATATACACTACCACTTACTCTCTATTAATATTAAACAATTGGTACAATCAGTAAATAATATAGTTAATATATATCCAGTCAATATATGGTATTACTTACCGCCTATTAATATTAGGTTATTGATACACGCAATACACGATATGTAATTAGCTAATAGCTAACTAATATACCATGCTACTTACATTCTATTAATGTTTGTTAATACACACAGTACATGGATATAATTAGAGAGTAATTAATAAATATATAATACGACTTACTAGCTATTAATATTAAATTGTTGATACATGCACAGTACATAATATATAATTAGTGAATAGTCGGTGAATATGCAGTGTTACTTACTAACTATTCCAGCAGTTATTGATACACAATGCATGACACAATTAATTTATAAGCCAGCACATACAATGCTACTTACCGCCTATTAATATCAAGTTATTGATACACACAGCACATAATATACAATTAGCCAATACTCAGTCAATATATAATATCACTTACATGCTATTAGTATTGATTTGTTGATATACACGGCACATGATATATAATTAGGGCATAATTAATTAATACACAATACACCTTACCATCTATGGCATTAGGTTGTGATATACACAATACATGGTATATAATTAATTTATAATCAACTAATATACAATATCGCTTACCGCCTATTAGTATTGAGTTGTTGATACACATGGTGCATAGCATGTAATTAGTGAGTAACCAATTACTATACAATACAACTTACAATTGCCTAATATTGATTTGTTGATCGATACAATACATGATACATAATTAGTATATGTTTTATTGATGTTAATATGTAATGCAACCTACCAGCTATTGATATTTATTTGTTGATGCACACGTTACATGATATATAATTAATGCATAGTCAGCTAATATATAGTGTTACTTACGCTCTATTATAATTATTAATTAAAAATATTGTTAATAAACAAATGCTATTATGTTTATTGTTATTGTAACATACCATAACGACGAACTAAGGCTGGATTAGCATCCACCATGGTTGTAGCGGCTATCAAAGCCACAACAATGATGCAAACAACGGCAATGGAAAGCTTCATGGTGATATTAATTTGTTAAGACAAACAAATAAAAGAGATAGTAGAGTGTGGTTGGTATAGAGTGGAGATTAGCGTGTGTTTAGCAGAGAGTAGAGTGTGATGATGATATCGCAGTTGGTTGTGTATATTTTGGGGGCTATTTGTACTTACGGCAATGCTGAGATGCTAGCATGCTGCAGTATACGAGATATATCATTGATGTGTAATATGAACCAATAAAGCAATCCAAATAATGGTTTAAGGCGCACGTGTACCAATAAATTCATAATGCGATAACATGCTTCCCAGCCTTGATTTAATCTGCTTGGTCTAGGTTTCAATCTGCCAGCCTTGATTTTAACCTGCTCGGTTTTGATTTCAATCTGCCAACCTTTGATTTAACCTTCTCGGCATTTACACAGATAACGCGGCAATCCCAATGAGCAGTACATATGCGATAGAGACATGTACAGTATCCTGTTTTTTATTACACGGCTTAACTATTTGGTGAAAGCAAGATATTGTTTGACTTTGTGAAAACAAAAAATGATGCCTTGCTATTGCTTCCACTGAATGACTCGGTCCTCAATATCTGCATGCATACAAAATAATACATAGCCTGCCTGGTCTTTACTTCAATCTGTCAGTTATTTGCACGAGTACTGTGGCAATGGTAATAATCCAGTACATATGCAATAGAGATAGGTATATTAGCCTGTATTTTCTGTTACACGGTTTGACTATTTGGTGAAAGCAAATATATTGTTGTTTGGTTTTGTAAAAATGATAATAATGTTTTTGCTGCTATTTCTACTGGTTCGGTCCTCAATATCTGCATGCATACAAAATAACACACAATACTGATGCAAAAACAAGCTTAATGTATCAAACTGGTATTTTATACAGGTTTTTACTGCCATACATAAATTAGATGTAATTTTTAAATTATAAGATGTGTTGATTGGTACATGCATGCATTTCATTCAAAACTATGCTCATTGTTATGGGGCAATCATTGCTTTGAATTTACAAATGCATCACATTCATGCATATCATGCTACATGCTGTGCAACTGCCATCATGCAAATGGTGGCTAATCCAAACCACCTGAAACTACCATCATTCAAATGGTGGCTAATCCTAACCGCCTGAAACTGCCTATACAATAAGTACTGTTTGTAGCATGATGCATCACAGCCTTTTGAGCAATGGAACATTCCAACATGTCATTTTCGTTATCAGTTTTCAGCTGTAAACTAGATTGCATCAGATAAATTACACGCAATACAATATGAAGACACTAAACTAAATACAACAAAAAACTCTAGCCAAATATCAGCAATTTCGAGTGCATAGTGGCTGTGGATTGTACATCAGCCGATAATCATCTAAGGCCTAAGTGCTGTTTACATTTCTGAAACCAATTCTGACAAGTTAAGCAAGATGAAATATAGAGGAACAAGCCAAAGCAGAAACCAATAGAAAACAATTGGCATTTCAAGGTTAATCGGCTTAGCTTTATAAAAAGCTTTATAAACTAAAATCAAATTTCTATAATCACGTCAAAATGAACTGTTTATCAAAGATATAACGGAGTTTAATGCAATTAAAATAATAACGCTTAGTAGAAATGAAGCACAAAGAAGCAGAAAGTATTATAAATAACATTTAATAAAGCGCAAAAAATATTTAGGATGCGTCGCCTTTTTAGAATCAAATTAGTAGAATTTAACGACTAAATAGCAATATAATAGTGTAGCAGATTACAATGCTGATCACTTATATTCACAGATATATGCAATAGCACGTATAATTTGTATTGCATAACTTCTATATAAGCGTATATATATATATATTATACTTGTAACAGCTGATATCAAAGTACTGGTTTAGTTTAACCAAACAATGGTTTTAAGGTTTAAAATTTAAAAGCAAAACATTAGTTTATTGATAGTAAAAAAAACCATTAAGCCTGTGATAATCAATTATTTGCTTTGTAATTATGCTAATATTCGGCTGTAACATTTTGGTGTTATATTATAAATTCAAAAGTGATTATAGTAAGCTTTTACACTTGATTATTAAATAATCGTACGTTGATAATTTACATGTATCAATCAATGCATTTGAAAAAATATTTAAAATGTTTTATACTATATTAGTATTACTTGAATTATAAGTAACTAAAATCTTTATATAAAGTTTACACACACAGCATTGGTATTTTTATGATTCTACCAATCACAATATACATTTCTATGGCGATTACTATGAAGAACACCTCAATTCATGTTGAATGCTTAATGCTAGAATAATATTATCGTTTTCTTTTTTTACTTTAAAATAGTTGGTATATTTGGTATTAAGCACCCCACTAGCGCTTGAATGACCCGATAATGTGCTATTAATGCACTATAAACACCCCATAGGTTATGTATAAGGACTTTGAAATATTCAGACCTTGGCCTCTTCTTCCATTATGTTATCATAAAATACAAGTCATGTGTCAGCTGCAATTAGTTAAGCCCAAATGTATGATAAAACCGTCGTGGGTACTTAACCTTACAGGTAGTAAGAATGTATGAATAACCGTTGTATTCCATTAATGTAATATACGTTTGCACTTAAATATACTTATTCAGCATTGCTGCACAAACATGTTGTTAAATGAACAGAAAATAAATAAAAATAAAAACAAAAATAAAGATAAATAAGACAGTTTGTAATAAGTGCAATGCTTAGCAGCTATTCAACGACCATTGAGTATGGCGGAGTAAAGAAAATGTAAAACTGACGTTGAAGGGACACATTTTTATAGCCAAAACCATTTGATACTATCAAAAAAGGTTTAATTTATAATAGCTATTACATATCTTAATCTCAATAGACGGCTTTAAAATGAATGAAAGACTGCTTATTTACTACCCAACAAGTACCCGCATTAATTCCAGTTTCTTATTAAGATGAACCAGCGTCGGAAATATGAAACACCAAAGCTCACGGTGCGGACACAATGTAAATTGCGGAGTTCGTTTATTGAGGCTAATGACGCGACCATGTTAGAAAAATGAAATGTTACTTTGAAAGAAAATTACGACCTTCAATACCTGTTTACAAGACAATACCAAACCAGATAAGTAGAACGGGGTCGTGTTGAAAGACTTGGGACAAGGCTGTGTTTCAAATACCCATGTGCTTAATGTCTCTTTATATCTGCATCATGTGCCAACTTAAGACCACGGCTTAGCTATTTGCAAGCCACCTCTTCTCTTTTGTCGTTCGATTCATTTCTGCCCTTTCTCACTGTTGCTGGTCAGCATTAACTACCTAGGTAATAATCACGTTGCTGCAAAACTCGATTTTAGTTTACTGATGTATCTGTGTAAATTAGGAATACTACCAACCGCCTATTTTAGCATAGCAGTCACGTCTAACAATTACAATATCACTATGAGCAAACAAGCAACGAGCTACATGAGCGATGGTCACGGAAGTGACGATGGATCCTGCGCAAGTTCTATCAAAGAATCCACATCATTTGATGGTGTTTGTATGTACAAAGTAGACAAAAACGCGCAAGCTAACAGTAAAACAGCCGCCACATCTTCTCTTAAGTCACTTTACGGACAAATTCACCATTTAGTGGAAAACGAGGCCAGTTTTGTTCGCTCACTTAAGCATATTAACGATCGTATTGCCGAACCGGTTTGGAAAAGATATCTCCCATGGAATCTTTCAACCCAAACCGATCCTGCTTTGCGAGCACGTCCTTCGTCGCAGCGTCAATTAATCAGCAGCCTATTCTATACTACGCCTGCTTTAATGAGAACGCACGACAATTTTCTAACAGATCTTAAGTCACTGTAAGCATACTAGCGTGTGTTTTATCAAATATAAAATACTAATTATTGCCCTAGTGATATGAAAGCATTGTCAATCAGACAAGTCGTATGGATTTTTTACATGAACGTAAGTAGACCGTTTAGTTTTGATGAAAAATATTTATTTAAAATACAATTTCTATAAAATAGATCCCAGAACTACAGGGTCATGTAGAACTGATGGATAAACATATCAGTGCATTGGCTACATTTGAAATGCTTCGCTACACGGATGCTACATTTCTACCTACATTCCAGGTAATTTATTTAAAAGAAACTGTATTTCGATAACTAAAAACAACTTAGGAACGAATGGGAGATATAGTTTTACCCGAGTTTTTTATTAAACCACGTGAACGCATCTGGCACTACATCAGCTTCCTTGAAAATTTAATGAATCGCTGCGTTATGCTCAGCAATGATCGTGACTTGCATGCCATTAATTCCTGCCTTGAACAATTGCAGGAATTGGATCAAGCGATGACACCATTGTAAGTGGCGAATATAATTCTACGTATGAGCTTAAGTACTAACGATAAATTATAATAATAATAATAATAATTAGATTCGATAAACTTCAAGAAATCCAACGACTCGCCATTATACAGGCAAGCATTGTTGGTCTGCCAAGAGCCTTCCTATCCCGTGATCAAGAACTGGCGGCAGAGGGTGAGTTTGCCTGCACAGCTGTCGGCAATCGGCAGGCAGCAGCGGCAGCTATCCAATTCTCGGCCAGTCATTACGATAACGCTAATATCAGCGGTCAACTCGACAACCATACACTAACCACGGCATGGCTGCTTGGAGATCGTATTGTATTAGCCTCGAAGCTTGGCGTGGATCAGTTTACGTATATGACCACCATTCACCTAAAAGAAGCAACCGTGTGTGTTCGTATGGCCGGTGATGCAAAGAAGCCTGTTTCATCATCGTCTTCGCCGTCGTCGTCAATCCGAAACAAGCCGGCAATGGCTAATTGTAATGTCATCTATATGTTTGATAGACGTGGTGGTGTCATGCTGTATCCCAAAAACGCAAATGTATTTGCATCATGGCGAAAGGCACTACGAAGCACTTTCTCGCGGCAAATTGGTCGTGATCACGGTAAGTATTACAAAAGAAATAGAAAAACTATGCATTCACACATATTAATCCGTTGATTGTTTAATACAATGTAATTCTTAACTATAGCCTATGTCGAAGTTGACCAGCTACCTGAAATATCCCACCAGTAAATTAGTTTATACTATAATATCTAGGCTGTTTATTACATATCTTTGCTACTTAACTTTTAAATATATATATATTATTTTCAAATG
>JAHLTZ010000092.1:0-29107 GCA_025786725.1 Syncephalis fuscata | reverse complement strand
GGTCATCGACAGCAAACCAACCGAAGACGTTAAAAGAATGGCGCGGTGGCACCGATAGATGCGTGGGCTGCGCACAGATACGCAATAAAAGTATTGGATCCACAGAAGACTAACTAGATTTAGAATAAAAAGAATAGGAAAAACAGCCACGCCACATGTACAATAGATAGTGCATACACGTAGAAAGTAAGAAGTAGCGGCAAAAACAACGGGTTAGTCGTTTGTTAGACACGTAATGTAGCTGTGTAAGTGCAAGCCTGCTTTTCTTAGAGTTCAAAAGGACAAGCGGTGCTGCGTGTATGAAACGTACTTTTGTAGTGTATACTATACAGAATAGAGAGTAACCAAGAGGTGTATGCCAGTATAAAGCAAATGTTCACAAAGGCAACCGAGTCGGACGAGATGACATTGCTGTCGTTAGTATCGGAAGATAGCGACAAGGTGTCGAGAATACTTACAGCTCTGTCACCTGTTGTCGTCCAGGCCACCGTAATCACGACGGCCGCAAGTGCTTGGTCAACGGCCCAGCAGTTGGTGTAGGGGTGTACTGGTTGCAGAAGGTGGTGCGGTGGTGATGGTGGCTATACGACACCGTTACCTGCGAATTCTGTTAGAACTGGTAGTAATAAAAAGCTCATGTATAGCAATAGCAACACAAGCAGAACCGCCGAGGATCCAGTAGTGTGAAGCAGCGAGATGTGCAAGTGCGTTGAGGCGGAAGGAGTGCACGCACACTCTGCAAGACAGGAGAAAAAAGGGGCAAGTCCACGGGGAAATAAGCCGGTAGGTAGGCGACGCAGATGAGGCGCCCACACCACCCAAAGAAGCGTATACCCACGACGAGCACAACAGTAATAGCAGTAGGAGTGATAATAATAACAATAACAATAATAAAACGCTGTTGATAATAATAACAATAGAGCTAGTATGTTGGATAGAGCGTATAGGTAAATAGCTGCAGCGCAACGACGTAAAACAATACGCGAATACGCATACACGCAAATACACCTAGTACCACACGCATACACACTCATACACGCATACTCCACTCACACTCACACACACTACACACCAACACACACGATTGTATAGGCAACAGTCAACGACAATTGACCACTAGCTTGAATTTCTTTGCCCGAGTAGCCGACAAAACACAATACCTGCTAGATTCACTAGCACATGCACGCATGCAAAAGGGGCTAGGCATACAGAGATGAAGACGAGTAGGTATTGTGTTGTCCTCGTTCAAGCCTATGTATCTGGACAAGCCGTAACTGTTCTGTTGTGTTTAATACTTACAGATTATGCGCGGTGTTTTTAAAGAATAAACGGGAAAAGTAAAAGCAGCAAAATAACAGTAATAGCTACGAAATACGACTGAGTAAAGAATAGTAAACTAACGCGACTACTAACAATTAGTACTGCTATTGCAAATACTATAAAGTAGCAGGGATAACCGATGCTATTGCTATGGCCACTGTTAAACTATGGCTATGGTTATTGCTATTGCTATTGCTACTGCACTAGCGTCGTAAGGAAAAAGAGTAGGGTATTACTGTTACAGAAGGCAGCGGTCAAGTTTAAAGGAAGTTTGGGTGACCAACATCTGCTTTGGAAATAAATCTGTATCAGGTATAGCACGCCGACTGATTGGGCAGATGGCCATGGCTGGACTATTTCTCTGTCTCTCGCTTTCTCGCTATACAGTTTATAATTCATCCATGGTATATTATTAAACACTATTTATACGTCTATTAAACTGTACAAAAATAATAGAATAGCAACATGAATAGTCATATCAATGGCACAGAAAGTAATAATAGTAACAACACCCAGCATGTCTACTACCATATCAAGCTTTCATTGGCGGGCCTTCATACCTTTGAATTCCGTTTACCTCTATCCCCTCTGCTTAATGCATAAAACAACAATGGATAGATCGGCGGTCATAATCACACTCCATGACTACAATCGCCTTTGATATAGAAATAGCGCTAATTAATCCACAGCCATTGAGACTATCAACAATTGCGCTTTGTTTCATTCAAACAAACGAAAAAAATAAGGCAAGCATTTGCAAGTCAATAAACTGATATTAACTTGGCATTCAATCCATGCCTCATTATTTATCCACCCACACCATATATACACAGATACACACGCCTATATACATACAGATTCGCCATTCACACGCATCAATACACTACAAGTCAGGAAAACAGATAGTATTATGAATAGAATATAATAAAATACAATATTGCTACCACTATTATTGTTGCTATCACTGCTATATTATTACCATTAAACACATTGGAGAACGCGTGGTTCACTGTAGCTACGCAACTTACTGTAGATTGTAGAATACGTACAGATTCAGACCCTGATTAGTAACGACAAAGTTAATAGAAGTACGTGACTTCCTGCTTAATATAATGAATAGAAGCAACAAAACTGAACTGGTATAAAGTGTAGGTACACATGTGCACGCACACAACACACCACACAAAAGACTAAGGAGAAACGAATGCGCGACAGGAGCAAAATAAGGAGGACCACGCACCCGATACTAAGTGCAGTAACGCTGCTCTTAAAGTCAAACAATAGTGGTGGCAGTGGTGGTGGCGGTAGTAGGGCAAAAGACGTAGCTATAACAATAATGGCTATCGCCAGTCGCAATAATAAAATAAAGGAATGGCAGTAACCAAAGGTAAAGAAACAAAGCAATAGTATATAGCCTTCAATTGGTATGTCCGCATTATGAGTCCATGGGTGGTTATTGTGGGTGGGCGGGTCACGTGTGAACAAGCTGTCAAAAATATAATGACCGTTGGCGGATTGTTGCTGCGACATACGATAAAACTGACCAGATACAAATTAAACTTGATAACTGATACCGTTGTTATTCTTTATTTGCCACAAAAATGTTCTTAAATAGATTAAAAATACAACCATCATGTTTAATACCATCTAAACGGATCTGTGTGGTGTTTGAGCAGTTTGACGAGCAATATTAGTACTTTTACACAGCGTACACTCCATTAATAAGCGTTGAGTAATAAGTAATTGTTTTCGCTACGCCACAACAAAATAATGTGAACTTTTTTAAGCCCACCCATTGATATTTGACGCTCATTGTTGTTAAGTTTTGATGGATGATTGTGAAATCGCAAAAATTATTATAGATAAAAATAGACAAATTTAAAAAAAGAAAAAAGAGTTATTACTTGCTATTGATCTCATTTTTGCTTTAAGGTCGATTGATTGCTATTGTTTGTAACGCACATAATCTATACAGTATACGCGTAGCATCGACTATAATGGCCAACCGAAAGAATAAGATACCGGAAAAGAAGGAAAGCCATGTGTCATCAGACGAAGCTATGGAGGATTCCACTATGAGCGAACAAGAAGAAGAGCAGGATGTGGAACAGCTACAGCAGCAAGAGGAGGAAGAGGATACAGGTAGCGATAGCTTTGACGAGTCAAATGATAGCGATTCAAGTGATGATATTAATGGTGCAGAGATGGTAGAGAAAAGTAAGTCGTTAGCTATGTAGATTCAATAGAAGTGAAATAGTTAATGTGTCGATGTTATAGAGCGTAAGCGTACTCGTGCTGTTGACAATTCGGCAGATTTTGCCGCTGCTCTTGATCGTGTGCTTAATATGTCACTTAATCAGCATGAGACAATGGTATGTAGCTATACTATTAATAACAAAGCGAAATGATTAATGAATATACTTTATAGGTGCCAGTAATGGCCAAGAACCGTGTTGTAGAACGTCGACTTGAAGAGGAACGATTGGAGCGTAAAGCACGTAAAGTATTGATAGCCGAGCGTAATGCAAAGCTACAACAAGGTCGACAACGCTTAACCGACCCAGACGAGGTCGCACTTACTCTTGACTATGACAAAAGATTAAAGAAAGTGGCTACACGAGGTGGTATGTAATTTGCTATTTATTAATCATTGCTTAGACTAGTTACTAACAGTCCAATTATAGTTATTCAGCTATTTAATGCAGTACGTGTTCATCAAAAGACTGGAGATGATGCACTGGCACCCTTGGTAGTAGCTACCACAAAGGCCAAAGAGAAAGGTAGGCAATAGAATAGACATGTGGACTACTTTTGTACAGTAAAAATCATGCTAATAATAATTCATTGGTTATATGACTATGATGATGATGGCTATCATTAGAACAATTGGCCAAATTATCTAAAGCAAGCTTTTTGGATCGACTTAAACAAGGCAAATCTACAACTATCGCACACGTATAGTTACATTTGTGTTAAATTCCAGTACCATTTTAACAATATTAAAACACATGAAATAGATTTGTGGGTACTTCCAATGAAACATAACAAAAACACAATAAATCTGAAATTCACCCGTGTGTGTATACCCAAACAAATAATAGCGATGACTTTAACGTGTATACAGGCGTGTACGCAACCATTATCATTGTCGTCGTCGTTATTAACAAACGCAAATCGTTCCTTTGAATGGAAAAGCACAAATGATGTAATGGTGGTTGGTTGGTTTGATAAAGAAAGAGAGAAGCAGTTTGAAAAAGAAAAAGCAGCTGTTGTAAATGCAACAGCACGTAGGAAACAAAGATGAAAAGAAAACAGAAAGGGAAAGGCGAGGGTCTTTAGTTGAATGGTGATAGCAAACAAGTGAATTTAGATGCGAACAATAATGATATAATGAAAGGACCAAGGTGTAATGTTGTAATAGGAAAGCATGTGCGTATGTGTGGCATAGTGGAACAGTCAAGAAATCAAACGGACTAAAAGACAGTGTGACAAGAAAAGATGCAAAGAAAGTGGTTGGGTATCGGCACAATTACATCTTACATGTTCAAGCGAGAAAGAAAGATAGATAGATAGATGGATAGATGGAGAAAGGAGAGAAAAGGTAAAGGAGCAGAAAGCATAGATAGTAATTAAACAAATAAATTGCAGAATTGCAGAATAGCACTTAGGAAGTTGGCCACCACAAGTTAGAACCAGTGCCAATTGGATTGCTGCCATTGCTGTTGGTAAATGTGCTGGCAGTATGCGCGCCTGGCGTTAATGGACCAGGTGCAAATCCAAATCCTAGTGCAGAGGTAATTGGCATATTAATACCAGCACCGCTGCTATTGCTCGTCGATGGATGCGGAGACATAGTACTGCTGCTAGTATTATTATTATTACCGCTACCGTTGTTGCCATTAGTGTTGGTATTAATGGCCGAGGGACGTGAGCCGATAACACCACTGCCTACGGCAAGGCTGGCCAGATTGGTAGTGCTATTATTGCCGCTAATACTGCCACTGCCGTTATCGTTGAGGCCGGCCACATTGCCATTGCCGATAGACGAGCTTTTACTATGGCCGTTCATAGGTGTCGAGTCAATGATACTTGAACCGGCACTAGAGTTGCCGCTATCTCCGTTATTAGGCGGCGTAATAGATCCAGAGGCAAGTGGGTCGCGTTGCAGCTTGCTTTGGATACGTTTGCCGTATGGTGTGTTGCGGACCGCAGGCAGTAGTGGGCGAATACAGTCAACAAGCTGCGATCGTTGCAATGGATCGGCATAATCGAGTGCAGTCTGTACAACATAGTTGGCATATGGATCGCGAAGCAACTTTTCTAAACGGTCGCGATTCAATAGCTCGCTAATAAGATATTTGCGTGTATCCAATTGCGCCATTCGAATGCACTTTTCAATCACATTGGAACTGAACTTTTGTACAGAAAGTGTACTGACATGGCCAATAAATCGTCGAATCATACCATCTGTAAAGCGCTGGTCGTTCAAATCAAGTACATATTGTACAACATAATTACCAAATGGGTCCTATAAAATAAAATAAATAGTTGGTTAATACTAGCGATTAATCAATTAATTAGTCTTAAATAATTACCTGAACCAAAGTATGAGCATGTTGGGTAATCTCATTGGCCAGTTGAACCCGTTGGTGATCAGAGGCATGGTCGATACAGCGCTGTAATACACAGCAGCCATGTCGATGCGTTGATACTTCTACGCAATGCTCTGCCACTGCATCATAAATAAACTGATTGTCGATAGATAGTAGTCGGTTTAAACATTTTTGAATAACATGATTGCCATTTAAATCTTTGATTAAGGTGACTACGTTTGGTTTAAGTGCTGCAACAACTACTCGTATTTGTTGCGGGCTGGATAAAAACTCAATCATCTTTTGAACAGCACGTGTGCCATGCATGTTCAATGAAATCGTAAGCAGCTCGGGAGCCACCGTTTCTACAATGGCTGTACGTTGGTCATCAGCGCAAAACTCAATCAGCTTCTGACATAAATAGTTGCCAAATGGATCGGTCATCAGCTCGACAACATGTGGCGATACTTCAGTAAATATTAAATTGACGTTTTTACGTTTCTGCTCTTCAAGTTTGCGTTGCAAGAATCGGCAGCCGTGTTGATCCTTGCATAGATTGTAGATTTCACCAGTCATTTCTTCGAGTACCAATCCGGCATAACGGTTGGCTTCTTGCTCGTGTGATGTACTGCCTTGTCGTTTGCCGTTATGGTGTGAGGCACTTTTCGACATGCTGCTACTTGGACGAATGCCATCATGCGGCACAGCACCATTAGGCTGATTAGAGCCTGGTCGGCCATTCATTGGCATTTGACCGGCCATTGGAAAGCCAGGATAAGCAGGAGAGATCGGCATTGGATGGCCGTTAGGCATACCTAGTCCATTGGCACCTGGTGAGCGTGGATACGCCGTTGTACCATAAGGAAATCCAGTATTGGCAGCGGCAGCGGCAGCAGCAGCAGCAGCATACATTGGATTAAATGGATAGGCTGGATAGAATGGAGTACCAAAGTTTGGCATTGCACCAAATGGATAAGGTGTGTTCATAATAGGATTCATTGCTGGCATTATAGGACGAGACATATTAGCGGCAGCAGTATACATTTGTTGCTGTTGTTGCTGTTGCGATACTTGCTGCTGCTGTTGCTGTTGCTGGGTTTGCGTTGATTGGATATGTGATCGACCAGCTGCCGTTGAAGTTGACTGTGATGACAAGCCAGATGAAAACATATCGGCTGATCGTGATGCCATATTGGCATGTTGGCTAGCATTTTGCAATGCTCTTGTTGCCGCATCTGATTGGCCAAGTGAAGGTGATACTTGTGCTGTACCAGTATTGGACATTTGTTGCGAATGGGATCTGCCATGGATACCATGCATGCTATTACCGGCCATTGCAGCCATACTAGCCTCATTGGCGTGTGGTGGCAATAGCTGATGGCTAAATGGGCACATTTCACCTCGTGGACAAAAGCCTTGCTGGAAAAAAGGACATACAACATGAGCATTGTCTGCATGTGGATCAGTCGATGCAGCATTGCTCATTGCATCTTCAAGGCCTGAATTGGTAAGCATTGGGGATGCGTTGGCACCGTTACGCTCTACTTGAACTGATGAAGCAAATCCATTAAATCCGTTAGTAAATGGTGTTAGGCCCAGTTCATTTTCAGTAGGCGTAAAAGGTGTATGCAGTCCAGACACCATAAATGCGTCGTTGGATTGAGCATTTAGTCCATCGCTGGATTGCTGGTCGATTAGATTGTAGCCAACGCGATTAAAGTCGTTCATCATATCACTCGATTTAGTACGGCCAAGAGGTGGAGCATGTACACCGTATGCAGCATTGATGTCAACACCATTAGACATACTGCGTGTATTGCCCACAGTAGCTGTCGTGTCGTTTAAATTACTGACAATAGATGCATTGCTTGAAGATGGGCCACCAAATGAAAGCCATGCATTATTAGAAGATGGTAATGGTGAACGCATTTGTGACTTTTGCAGCAATAAGTCCATCTGCGTTGACTGTGGATGCGATAGTCGTCGTGCCTCTAGTCCATGCTCATCTGAATGTTCGCCACTTCGTTGTTGCTGAGTAGTTGTTGATCCTACTAATTGCGATTTTTGCGATGATGGCGATGTCGAGGCTGCTGACTGTGGCCGTGAAGCAAACGAACCATCGCCATTTACATTGGCTAATGGCCAGGCAGCATTGGTAGTATTTGCCGTCTTTGTATCGTGATCGGCATCAAAGTTACCTAGCGATAGATCAAATGCAGCAGTCGATGCCGAAAGCAATTCAGGATGGCTATCACGTCGAACCAAAATAGGAAAATGGTCGTTATTAGCGTTCATTTGAATGTAGCGACGAACAAAAGAAGATCCAAGCTCTTGGCCGACGGCATCAGCGGACGACGGCGCTACCGTTCGTTCGTCGTCCAGTAGGAATGGTTCATTAAAGTGCGAGAGATAGCGTGGATTCGTCGTAAGCGTGTCTTCTTCTGTAAATCGAGACTGGCTAAATGATGCTTTAAGCGATGATTGCATTGTTAGACCGGCCTCAACGCCTGATGTAGACAAGCCATCATTGCCAGCCACTTCGTTACTGTCGTTCAACTCTCCTGGTGTCGCATCAGAAGCAATGTTTAGCTTGCCTAGAGCCTGCCATAGTCCATTGTCTTCACCACTGCCGGTAACTGTAGCAGAACTTGGTAAAGAAGCTGTGGAGGCATGTGCCGACGAATTTGCCTGCGTTCCTAGTGGATGGTTGGCTGCATCGATGGCATGCTGGTGCGCTGTATGCACCCCTGGTGAAGAAGGCAATACTAAACTACTACTACTACTACTGGTATCTAGTGGTCTGCCCATACTATTAACCTACAAATGACAATATATAAGTAAAGTAGAAAAGGATCTAACATAAACTGTCCCAATCACGCATAAAACAAAATAATTGTGCGTTGTACATATGCTTTTTACTCAGCAAAACAAGGAACATGCAACAGTGCAGGTTACTGGCAAAATACACGTCAATACTAACGGTGTGCGCTGCCAAACTTCTAGCTATTGCTTCACGCAATCACGCCAGCTATCGCATGTACACTTACGTATACACTTGGAGCCGAGCGAACGTAAAAGAATAATGGGTCAAGGACAAAATAAAGAACCGATCATGCACGATTATGCCAATCTATCCGTTAACCATAAAAGGGTAAGCTCGAGGATAATACGAATAGATCAGAATAAGATGGACAGCAGCGATTACAGTGATGCAATTTGCAGCTAGCCCAGTAACAATCAGTGATATGGGTAGTAAAAGTGCAAGGGTAGTGGTGCTGGTGAGTAATTGGTGTGGCTAGAAAGGTAGCGACCAAGGTGAAGGGGGAGAAAGTGAAAAAGTGGCAAAAGTGTGAGAGTTGGAGAGTGCAGATTGGTGGCGACAGTGGCAGTGTGGCGGTGATGTGATGATGTTGATAATGAGATCAACAAATACAAGTAGAATTAGTAGAAGAAAGAAAACAGTAATAATAGAACTGTCATCCACTTAGTACCCATCAACTACAACTACATAGTATGTACCCACACAAATACATCCACATCCATATGCTCATACATCTACTGCTTACACACACACACACAATACAGTGCATATACGCATATAATACATAAATAGACACATAAAAACATACACACCCACCCATACATACACACACAGCGCTCATTATTGTCATAACTGGCTTATAAGCCCGCTATGGCTACTATTGACACATCAGGTGCTAAGCCTACCTTATGCTGCGATAAAAGTATAACGTTACTAAAAAGAAAAGTGTACTGGGTATTCACGATGTATGCAAATATGTAAACAAGTTATGCGTCAGGAAATAACCACTGCAACTTGTGGCAACCAAGGCGTAACGCCACGAATGCAGGCTGCAGAAGAGGAATCACAATGTCTTGACTAGGATGTACGCGTACAGTGCCCGGGTCCGACTAATTATCGTCAATAACCAACAAGAAATTGGCGATATGTAAATAAACTGTGAGGTGAAGAAAAGAACGAGAGAGAGAGAACTCGAAGTGAATGAACAAGAGGCAAAGTCCGCTTGTATAAACTATCAAATAGAAAGATAGAAAGTTGTAATTTGATTTTACCATTATCATATCCACACACACACACGCACACACACATACACTCACTCGCTTATAAACACATACAACACGCCAATAGATCAATGGACAAACAAGTAAATAAGCAATTAAACAAAGAAACAAAAAAATAAATAAATAATTGATATCGATTGCTATGTCCGTACTATTTGTGTGTAATTAAGATCCATAGCTATTGTTGCTATACACTTAAAGTCAGAAAATTATTAAAAACTGCGAAAATGAAAAGTGATCTTTAGCTATTTAATAGTCATTTTGGAACTAATAGCCACTAATGTTAATATATTCGTTATACGCAACTAAATAGACCATTAGACATACTTTCTTTTCTTTTCTCTCGTTTCTTTCGATAATTATCTATGACAAACTTGTATGTTGATGTGGCACAATACGCACGCCTAACAGTCACAAGATACCATCGACGATGTAAAGGAAATGGATCGGGAAAGTATATTAATCTATCCAAATGAGTCATAACAAAGTTTACTATGTATTTATTTGACAAGGAAAAACAGATGCAACACTGTGCTAGTACCCACTTATGTATACGTGCACATTACAAGCTAAAAAGAAGGCAATAAAACATTGTGACGTACTATATAGATGTATACGTTGTAATGTATATGTGCCGATAACAAAAGTGAATCAAAAGTATATCTTTTAAGACATTGATTCGTTGTCAGACCACTGTATTACTTAAGGTGACGCCGTCATTACTGAAGATAACTTTGTCAAAGTAATACGTATGACAGGCTGATTACGTGTGTTATGGTTATTATTGTTCATAGCCATTTGAGATGCTGATGATGACAGTACTACTGATGTATTAGCAAGTTTTGTCATATCGGCTCTTTCAAGGCTATTATATGGCAAAGACGATGCACGTCCAATTTCTGTTTGTTGGGCTAAAGTTGGCTGCAGTGTATTCGTATTACCGTTGTCAGCATGGCTTAGTCGTTTGACAAGTTCAGCCACGGTAACTGCCTTAGTAACACATGCTGCTTGTCCAAGAAGTGTAACAGCTCGATCGCCATCATCCTAATGCCAAGAAATCGGTTTAATTAATTAATAAACATTATTGTTAAGGTTGAGATTAATAAGTTTGTATATATGTAAAACAGTAAGGCTTATTTGTTATTCCACAGATTAATGCTAATTACCTTTAGCCACTTCAAACAATACTCGGCGTAGTTACGTATACGCCCACCAGATTTTATATGTACATTAGTTGTATTTACAACAGAATGATCCGGTGGTGGCGATGGTGGTGACGATGGTGACGACTGTTGCTGTTGTTGTTGCTCATGAGTTACCTGAGTCGCTGCTGCAAAAGTATTATTGGCCGAGTATTTATGCGATCGCTTCCTTGGCTGTTGTGCCTCCACCTCTTCCATAGCATTCACGTCGTGAAACGAAACTGCCTGCTTTCGTTTAGGCACTATTGCGCAATATCACAAATGTATAAATGGTTATGTCATGTGGCAAGTTGTCTTTTGGTAAATGCTTACTTGTAAAATGATCAATGACTGATGAGCTGCATGACAAAAGAAAAAAGTAAGTTTTCTATAGAATATTCACTTTCCGTAAAATAGTCAAAAGTCGGTGTCCTTTGACAATCTTGGCATTAAAGTGCCGCTTTAATATAAAAGTTGTTTCATTGACTACACTATCCGTTTCTCCTTCTCTTTCACTTGCCATCTCTTCTTACTTGCTATTCTTTTTATTACAACCACTATATAGTACACCAGTATTTGACGGTTTGAACCATTACTATCTAGTATTTATACAATAACATTGTTTACCCACCGTTCTTTCTCGATTCTTTCTCGTGATGTCTGGTTATCCTGGTGCCTCTAACGGTGGTCCTCCACCACCACCACCGTTTACTTATCCGGCTGTGCCGCCACAACAGCCAACTGCTCCTTATCCAGTTGCAATGCCGCAGGTCGGTGATGAAAAGCCACCGGTCGATGCTAATGGCTATCCATTGGCGCCGGTTGCAATGCCCGATGCAAACGATGCTTTTAAATACAAAAACTATGGCGCAACGCCTGATGCTAAGGATAAAAACTTGACGGTTGTGCCACCACCACCGCAGGGCAGCGTAGATCCTTATAACATTCAACCTAGTGGTCCAAACGGCCAATATACGGTCGAGGACTATCAACGTATGGCGCAGGCCAGAACACCTCGCTTCCCAATAGAACAATACGGTCGTTGTCCCAAAGATGCAGGAGAACATTATGTTCGCGAGGAATATACAAATGGCTCACTTTGTCTAGCTGTGTTATGTGGCTGGATCTTCCCAGTCTGCGTTACAAAACAGCTAAAATGTCGTAAATGTGGACAAGTGTTTTAGACAATGGCTACTTTTGTCACTTACGACCATTACACATTACTTACTATGGTTATCATTATGTACTTCCTTCATTTCATTTATCATCATTGAACACTGCATTTAAATATATACAATTACAAATAAATTGAGCGAGTTTTTTATTTCACATTTTATTCATAGCTGTCATTTAATAATAGTGTTATGTAATAGATCAGTATCACCTATTTACCAACTAATCAATAGTCAGAAGTGACTGGTACCAGAGCTATTATTTATAGTTACAATTAGTTGTTCAAAGTTAATTCAAAAATTAGTATAGCGTTAATCATGTAACATACTGTTTGTCATTTAACATCATTATGCAACCTATTAACTATTTATTATGATTTGTGGTTAAATGGTTACATCTAAACTACATATTCTTTCTATTGAACATAGAACTGGATAATGAGTAATATCAATGATTAAAATACTCATCATTGTAGATTCATTATCCAGTATACATAGATATCCAGTACACCTATATCATTAACAATCTATGCCTATACTATTATGTATCATTTCGTGTTATTCTAAACTCATTTTATGTATTACATATTCCAACACTCTTCACTTGCTTAGCCATAGTGCTTTATGTTATTGTACATTTTAGTGCTAATAAATTACTAACAACAAGAGGGGAAAAGTGGTTGTATTTCCAGATTACAATTAACAATATACACTTAGTATGAAATCCAAAACAATAAACGCTGTAATCACTGATACAATAACTGATGCGTAATAGATATGCATCCAAAGAGCTTGCACAATTTATAAAGCGGCCAGCCAACATTACTACGTACAGCTAGATTATTGTCGGATAGTACTACAGTGATATGAAGTGTATGTATGGTGCATTGCAGTACTAAACTGCTACTTGTATACCGAAATTAGCATGAAAACAAATATTTGTGTAGTATCAATAAAAAACAGCACGCATAGTGACTATATCTGACTGAGCTGGTTTGATGGCGTAGTACGGCGTCACTGGACTACTTTATGTTCAAACAGGCGATGAAAGCAATAAACAACTCCAGTATCTTATTATCAAAAATGTCATTATGCAACAACCAATAATTAATTTTAGCAGCTGGCTATTAACGATATAGTTGTATTAATGGCCGATAGTACGGCGTTATATATAGGCTGTTTATTTTATAGCCAATCTACAATACTAAATTAAACGCATGAAAACTAATCAGTATATCTTTATGGCTTTATACATTGCAAATGTTTTATACAAAACGATGGATACCTGTAAAGCAATACACGTTTAATGCACTAGTGTTCCTGTCACATTGGTGTTGTGCGCTGTTTGGAATACCTGTAAATATTAAGGATTGATATTATCAGCGAAAGCAATAATAAAGGCATAGCAATGCGTTGTTGCTATTTCTAGAACCAATAAATTTAGTATACATCGCATAGGCGAATTGTGTAACAATATAATACACATTGATAGGTGCATTTTTATCGCATATGGGTTAGTTGATTAAATTGTCATTTCATATGTATAAATGCCCAGAAAATAAAACAAAACTATGCTGCATGTTAGCACATTATTGATATATTGGTATACATATGCCTGAAGCTACCATGTGGATGCACCGTTATTGGTTCACACTGCACATTAATGGTATAGCTCATACATACACCGTGCTGAAATACCAGCATAGTCGTGTATTTAAATAGTCCATACAATACATGCAACTGACTAGTGGCATTATCATCACATTCTACTCGTCGAACACTCACTATCATCTACTTTCTACTAGCCGTGCTATATCGCCTATTCACTTGTTTGTCTCAACAATTCAATATCACCATGAAGCTTTCTATTGCCGTCGTTTGCACCATTCTTGTGGCTTTTGTAGCCAGTACAGCCATGGTGGATGCCAGCCCAAATAGGGTTTATAGGCGTATGTTACAATTATAATATTTATTTATTTAGCCAACTAAATATACTTTTGCTATTAATTTGATTTTATTAGGTGGTAAGTAATGCTGTATATTAACCGAATCCATATTAAACATACGAAATGCACCGTGGATGTTTAACAACTTGTATTAATAGAGGGTAAGTGGCATTTTAACTAAATTAACTACATATTAATTATGTATTGTGTATTGTGTGGTTTGAACAATTTGTACTATATCTAGTAAGTGCCATTTTATATCAATCAACTATTTACTAATCATATGCCATTCATTGTATGTGCTCAACAATGTATGTTAATAGAAGGTAATTAGCGGCGTATATTAATTAATTAAAGGCTAAGTTATAGCACACACTGTACGTGTTTAATGACTTGTATTAATAGAAGGTAAGTAGGATTGTAGATTAAATGAATACACACTAAATATATGCCATGTACTGTGTGTAACTGATAATTCTATTGATAGCATGTAAGTGCCATTGTATAGCAGTCGAAATACGCTAACCATCCAATATATGCTGTGTCTAACTAATACTCTGCATCAATAGCGAGTAAGTGGCATTGTATATTAATTGCATATGCACTAAAACATGATATACACTGCCTATTTAATGTACTTGTACTAATAGGATGTAAGTCGGATTGTATATCAATTAAATGTGCACTAAACATATGCCATACACTGTGTCTGTTTAATGACTTGCATTAATAGGGAGTAAGTGGCATTGTATATTGGTTAACAATATGCTAAACATACAATATGCACTGTGCGTGTTTACTAATAATGTGAATAGAGTGTACGTAGCATTGTATATTAACTAGCCATTTATTAAACATATGCCATGCTTGGTGCGCTTAATAATTTGCGTTAATAGATAGTAAGTGGCATTATAAAATACTTGACTACTTATTCAATATATGTTATGAACTGTGCATGTTTAATAATTTATACTAATAGAAAGTGAGTAATATTGCACATAATTTGCTATACGCTAATTATATGACATAATATGTACATTTATGAACATAGAATAACCGGCACTTTCAAGACATCAGCATTGGTACTACAACTACATTTGCTAGTTTAATGCACTTTAGGTATATGTTTGGTAAAGGACAAGACCATTTGACAACTGCCGTTCAGTCTATTTATATCGCAAGTCCCAACCAATGCTTGGTTTATTCATATTTAGCCATTGATCCTATTGTATTACTAGCAAGCTTGCATTCATCTATGTCTATTCAGCTATGCAAATTTGAAGTAATAAACACATGGCTTTATTTTAATTATATGCAATCAAATTGTTATGTCTATAATTATTTATGATTTATATTTAACAAATAGCAAATCTCAGCCAAATAAAAATATTGAAAACAGACACACATAAATATGTTTTCTTGTCGCCAACATGCATTATCGTAAGTTTAGTAATATTGCCATTCAAGTAACAGCTCAATATATAACATTATGTCTATAAGTGTTGACAATATAATTGATTGTATTTATTTGCAGCTGTGCCATGAATAATGTCTAAATCACTACCATCACATAATCAGAGTGATATCATATTGCCATTAACATAATAGTGAAATAAATAAAGTAAATTAAGGCATATAATAAATATAACGTGCCTAGTATAAAGTAGAATCATATAAATAGTGGTAGTGTTTACAATAAATGATATATACATATAGGGTAATAAATCTATTATAGTGTAATGTCTCTAGAACGGTGTTATATATTATGGAATAATTTTTATAGCCATAGTATATTTGTATGTGTATAATGTCATCTTTGTAACATAAGCTACAGTGGTTTATTCCATTTAACTTTTGATATATCAGTTCACGCACCACATAGAAATGAAACTATCTACCTATGATGAGTCATAGTGTTAAAGAATTGAATATCTATAACTCCATAGCTGTCGTGGCTGCAGTGCCACTAGACTTTGTCGTCTCGTTGAAAAGAAACTCTTCTTGGTGAGCGTGTACATACTCGACTGATCGCTTTTCGTCAAGGAATAGTTTATATACGCGTTGTACATCAAGAATCTCGACTTGGTCCGACTATACCATAAGTGTTAGAGTAGCTAGTATTATCTACTATTTTTAAGTTATTATTACCTTGCGCTTACGTGCTACCAAATAAGCGGCTGTAATTAACTGCATAGCATAGCGTAGACTTGTCTCAGACCCAATCTTTGTTAACAAATCCCGTGCATCCGCGTGAATTGCTACATCTTCTTCATCACATCTATTTACAAAGATATTGGTTATAATGATTGATTAATTATAACATTAATAAAATAACTAACCGAATACAAAGAATTTCACGGATTTCATTCTCGCTATAAGGACATGTGCTAATAATCAACACTCGATCAAGCATATCAAGTGGAACACCATGTGGCGACTGGTAATTAGTGCCACGAATTCGAGCCTGTCCACGATTAGAGGCCATAATAACTACAGGTGCAAATCCATCTTCCAAAGCACGATTAAGGAATGAAAAGCATTCAATATCAAGCATATGGACCTCATCGATAAATAGAACCTATATATATATATATATATATATTAATATATGTAAAATAACAATGACGCTAACTTACACCAGGAACAATATCTGCTTTGCCTTCTTCGCGCCAGTCAGCAATCTTTTGATTAATCTGCTCTCTTACTTCAGGCTTAATCTCGCCCGTATCACCTAATTGTCATTAAACATAAATTCATGCTTCAAATTAATGCATTATATAAAAATATTGATTATTTACCAGAAAATAGAGCAAGAAATCCTTGTGTACGGCTATTGATAACATCGATTTCATGCATCGACACAGTATGTACAACTTCTCTACGCTTCTGCAATTCACCTTCTGGACATTTAACGTATTTAGTCTATAATTGCACAAATACATAGTTAAAGGTCGGTTTAATTATATATTGTTACAAGTAATTATTTACCTCTGCACCTGATGCATCATAGTCACGAGCATATAAATGGGAACGACCCAACTTTGTAATACGGCCAGTTGACTTATCAATCGTTACAACATCACTATAAATAAATAGAACCAATTAGTATACATATAAATTATATAAATATGACACTTTTAACTTACCCAGCTGTTACTTTCTCTTTACCAAGCGAATCAATCATTTTAGTGCCCAAATCGTATATTGTCTCCATATCGGTTGTTTTAAGCGTTAGTTTGCCTGTTTTATTTCCCTAAATTATATATAATCGCATTAGATAGATATATATATATGTATATAACTGTATATTATACTACTACTATTGTTATTACTTACTGTACCAGTAACTGATCGATCGACCTGAATCTCAACTACTTCACCTTCAATAAGTTCAGTTTCTTCCTTGATCCGAATACCAATTGATCTGCGAAGTGCTTGAGTAAGTGCTTCAGTCTTGGACATTTCCATAGAGAATATTTCCGAAGCAGCCAACATTGTAAATGGAACATCAGCACCTAGCTCCTGAGCCATACCTAGTACAATTAATGTTAGATAAACAATAAGTAATCCGTAATCTATTTAGCTGATTGTATTATATCGCTACTTCTTACCAAGAGCAATGGCCGTTTTACCAGTGCCTGGTGCACCAGCCATTAAAATGGACCGACCAGCAATCTTGCCTGAACGAATCATACGTAGAATAACACCAGCTGCTTTACGTGCACGCAGCTGGCCAACCATGCCTTGCCCTGTAGGCTGAGGCTCTAGTTGTTCATCCAAACCAAGACCGCGAATATGCGAGTGTGCACCTACAAGTTACATTATAGATTAATAACATAGTAGGCAGCTAATTAGACAGCTATAGCCTACCAATACGTTCAAGACGCGTCAGATCCTTGATCTCTGCGCCAAATGCAGTCGTGCCCGATGTGGTAGTTAAAGAAGCCTAAACAAAGGATATACACGTTATTAACATTGAATTGCTGTTATAGAACTAGATCTATCTACCATAACAATAAAGATCTACGCGTTACTAGATAGCACTTTGTGGCTACAACAGGTGCAAATAGTAAGAAACAGACTATTTACGAGAGTGTCGCAGGAATCAAACAATAATAAAAGTAAAAAGTCATATTTTCTTTTATTTCAACATTATATTTATTTATATTAGCCAATCATTTATTGACTGGTTATTAACCAGCAAGTAAGCATTCAACGTAGAAACATATCAGCTATTTTGTAGATTATGCTATCAACTGAGAATAATGATTTAATATTGCATACCGACCTTTAAAATACTACAATCTATTACCAAAGATTAGTTTTAAATAAATCATTGGTGGATGGTTCAATTTGATGTCATCATCAATCCTTTTCTCCCTTTACATTTCTAGTATTGTTGTTGTAGTCGTGGTCGTAGTAGCAATAGCAACAATAGTAACAGTAGCACATCCACAGTAGTTGTTGTAATCGTAATTGTAGTTGCAATAACAGTTCTCGTCATTGTCTACCTGTAACCTTCTCTTTGAATACTCTCTCAGTAAGAGTAACAACGAGATCTGTACCTACTTGTGCGCATACAGTATCTTTCCTTCTCTCTTTAACTCTCTCTTTCTCTCTTTCTCTCTCTCTTTCATTATTCACTTTTTTCTACTATCGTCGTTAACATCACTATCCAGACGATTTATAAAGTAAAATGGATCCTAACGCACCAGCAGGACAACCAACAGCGTCATCTGTTTCGTTACTAGATCTACTACGTGGCACACCAAAAAATGAAGTCTCGACTAATACTAGCTCGTATACGGCAGTGTCAGATGGTGCTATCCATGCAGCATCGCTTCTTAATGTGCTACAACAATCCATAAGCACTGGACAATCTACGGTTGAAGATGGCACTGAATTGCCAGCCAACGAAGTGGCAAACGCGTCTACGGAGGCCAGAGTCAACGAGGCGTCAACGGCCGAGTTAAAAAGCGTTTTATTTGGTGGACTTGGTCTAGATGGCATTAATAGCACCAATGACACGGAAGTGCATATAACCACCAAGTCGCAAAGTACCGATAGCAGGTGGGTGACGTCATAAAAGAAATAGTACAAATCAGTTTACTAATTAAATATGTGTATATTGCTGTGTAGAACAACCGCAGTCTTGGATAGATCATTCCAATTAATTTCTCCCGAGATGGCAATAGAACCAGCGACACCCACAACAGCCGAACAGCTTGAAAGATCATTAAGTATCGGCAGCCAATCTGCATTATCGACATCAGCAACAACATCTACAACGCCAGCGATCATAACGACGACCATGATGCAAGAGACAAGCTTAACGACAGCTGCCGAGACTACAAAAGCAGCACCAACAACGATGTTTACCTACGTTAATCCATTCGATCTTTTGCCTAAAGCAAAGCGATCTTTATCGAATACAAGTGCTACGGCACAAAGTACACCAGATCCAAACAATGCTTGCTCTGAACCTTCAGTGCAATCAGGCTATGGCGCTTCTCCAGCTATGTTTTCACCAGCTGCTGCCAATTTGTCACTTACTACCGACGATGACCAGCAAGTCCAGCGACATCATTCGCCTATGATGGTTGGTCCACTGCACGATTCACCAGAGCATACAGCGCGTTGGACACGCGAACAGAATGAAAAGAACTTTGCCAAGGGTGTACCCAATGGTGTTCGTTTACCAAGTGGCGACACATGCATTGACGTAACGACAGATAATCTAGCGATGATGGCTACTCAAGATCTTGAGGTCACTACTATTACACTTATGCCTACTGAACCAAAATTCTATGTAGGCAATACAATTGCCGCAACTAAAACGCTCATTGCCTATGCAACTAAAGGAGGCAAATTTCGAGTTATTCACCAGCTATTTGGAACACGCGCTCTTATTGCCGGTCATGAGCATACAATCCTGGACTTGGCCTTTTTTAATGCACTACAAGGTGGCACTGATCCACAACGACTTGTAACTGTAGGCATCGACCATCGACTATGCGTCTGGCAGTTCTCAGAACCGCAGCCAACAAAGCGAGATAGTGAAATACCGTAGGTTGAACCAGCATTAATCTAACGATAATTACTAATTGATACGTACTAGTTCACGTATAATTCTAGAACTTGACGGTGCACCAGCCAATATTAATGAACCACGCTTTAGACGGGCCATTTGGCATCCCTCAAATCCGGACATTCTTGCTTGTGCTGCCGATCGTGGACATCTACTTGTATTTAACCTTCGAGTAATGCTGGCCGGTAAAGACGATGCCCATGTCATTGAAGGTGAACGTAATGTAGGCGCCATTCAACTCAAAGGGCATACCAAGGTAATATAGGATCAATTAACCTGTACCAAATGCTAACAAGTAATAATCTAGCCTATTATCGATCTTTGCTTCTCAGCTGATGGCAGTGAGATTATCACAGCTAGCGAAGATGGCACAGTACGACTATGGCATGTATCAGACACGGAAGGCAGCTGTGTGGGTGTATTTACACCATGCGATGGCCGTCCAGTAACTACGGCCAAGTTTGTAGAGAATGTGGTTGATGGACAGATTAGCGATGCACTTCGTTGTATTCTTGTAGCTACCGACGAGAATAGACTTGTCCGTCTACTAAATCATGATGGCAGTCATTGCATACAACAGCTGGAATTCGTATCGAATGATCCTAGCAATCATGCCAACTTTTTTAATGTCATTAACTACGATGCATCGACCAAAACACTTGCTCTAGGCAACAGTTATCGCGAATCACTTTACTGTGCCCATGTACGTTTGGATGATTCACCGCAATTTGTATATTTGATCGAATTTCCTCTTGAATATCCTATCGTTTCATTGGCAGTGGCGCCTGATTGTACTGAAGAAGCCGATACATTTGCACTGTGTTGCATTCAAACGGGTGCAGTCCAGCAATTCCACGTTCCTTTCCGTACAGTATTGCCACGTCGCTGGGAACGTTGCCAAGTAGCCGGTGAACTATACGAAGATACATCATCAATGATTTTTGATCGTAGTAAAGTAGCAACCCAGCTTACTGAAGCCGAATTATTACACTCGCTTTTAACGCAAGCATCATCTTCTGGCGCAACCGATATGGCACCTGCTACTTCAGCAATAAATGATGCTCGTTCACCCGAACTAGCTCCATATAACGAGGCAGGAGGTAGCGATACAAGCAACCGTTATCACGATGCTAATTCACGTCGGACAGCAATTGAGCCTACACGTAGCATATCGATAGATTCGCATGGTAAAGGAAAAGGACCAAAAAGTGCCAATGGCGGCAGTGTCAAGTCAGTATCATCGCCTAGTAATAGCCTTCCACATGCTGGGTTAGGAAAGGCTGCTGGAAAGCTTATGGAAAGCAACATGATGATACGTGATCATCCTGCCTTCCGATCACCGCTACTTAAGCCACGTTCTGAGGCATCTGAAGCGGAAGCAGCATCAGTAACAATGGCACAACTACGCTCGTTTGAAGATAATGTTGTTTCTCGTGTAGGCAAATTACTTAACAAAGAGCTAACTAAACGAGGTAAGTTATATCAATGTTATTTGAATTCAGTACTAATTCTAGCCATTAATTAGAGGAACGATGGGAGCGAGAACGTCAGGTTCAATTAGCAACAGAAATTTCACACTTTGAAGCTTTATTATCGGATCTGGCCCATACATTACACGACACGCTAGCTCATATGGTCGTAGATACTATTCAAGCAGAAATGAGCGAGCGTATTCTACCTGCTTTGGAGCGCTCTATGGCCAATACAATGGAACAGGTAAATTAGTTACTAGCTATTATAAATATTGTATATTTACTAATGATTAAATATAGTCGGTAACTACACTCATCAATGGTACAGTTGCCGAACAAGTACAACAAGCACTATCGGCAAATGCAATTAAAGAGCCAATTCAACAGGCGACATCAGCTGCAATACGGCCAGTCATAGAACATACGATGCAAACATGTATTCGCGATATTATGTTACCTGTATGGCAACAGTCAATGGATTCTATAAGATCAGCTCCTCCTATTGACTCTCGTCGACGTAAGTATCATGGCGTATTACCTTTAATAGTTACTTACACATCTGTATTTATATTTATATTTATATTTATATGTAATTAGCTTCAGTGCATCATACTCCTCACTACACTCCACCGATCACTTCTCACAACAGCAATCACAGCAATAACACCACTATGGAACCTCATACTGTAAATAGAGTAAGTAGTAATTAATAGCACATATACTAGCCATACTCATTGCTTTACAATCAACATAAATATTTGTGTAGACACAAGCTATGACCAATGATTTAAAACAAACTTTAATGACCAATCGAGCCACTCCCACCAATCCACCCTCTCATTACACGTCCCCCCTCACCAACGATGTCTACTTGGGCGGAGTTGAAGCGGCCATTGCAGCAAATAATTTCGAGGAAGCCATTGTAAAGGTAATTAATAGTGCAGTATATAACGAATCCAACTAACATATAACTATTAACATGTAATGAATACACAATAGACATTGGAATCTAAACAACCTGCCATGTTAGAATTACTAATGCAACGATTAAATCCAGCTGCCGTCTTTCCCGCTCACCAGCCAACGACATTATCTCAACCAATCGTACTAGCACTATTACACCAAATAGGATTGGACATTCAACATTCATCGCAACATCAACAACAGATTCTATGGATTCAGAGTGCACTCAATCATCTTAATGTAAAGGTAAATACTCGCTATAATTACTCTTTTACAATCACTAATCCAGCTATTTAACCAGGATCCAATTATAAAAGACCACTGTCGTCGACTATTACCGGAACTCGAGGAACGAGTAAAAATTGTTTATTACACAAGGATCATCGACCTGGGCATATCCCATTCGGCAACTGCGGTGATTAGTGCTATATTAAGTCGTTTAAATAGCCTAATTACACTATTGAGTCAATCTTAATCCAGTTCTCTATAGAAAAATGAATATAATTTCCAAATAGCAATAACAGCATTATGATAATAGTAATAGTAATAATGATATCGATAATACATTATCGTCACTATCATTACTATACAGAAACAGTAAAATACTATTACGAATCAATTTGATTTCATTTTTATTTATTAATTTATCAAATATTATCATTTAAATGTAGTGCATTGATGTCTATCCCAATTTTGAACTAACATCGCCATCATTAAGCAGATCTAGCAATTCCTCTTCAGTGGGTGGTCTAACACGGTCATCATGAATAGTTCTAATAATAATAATAATAATATGTTAACAAATGACACCATTAATTGATATTAATATAGTCAGTATTAACTTTACTTACCGTGGATCAATCTCAACTAGATTTGCTCCTGCCTTGGCCATTTCAGCTGTTTGTGCTGGAATAATATACTGATTATCACAATGCGGACAATATTCATCTTCTTCCTCGAATTCTCTAATATTAATCACGTTATCAGTTATAAGTGTACACTATTGCCAATATTATTTATCAACTACTTACTGCATATCTTTACGAAATACTTTACGGCACTTTTTACAGGCAAAGACCATTTCTAGTGTTTTACGTAATGTATGATCGCTTGATTCCGCGTGACACTGAGGACAGTCGAACCAACGTTTGCAACAAGGCGATCGAATCGAAACCTATATTGACCGAGTCAGTAGCCGCTTATCATCATTATTTGTATATTAGTATTAATAGCAATCTACCTGTGCATTAAGTATATGTTTACACATGATGGTTAAGGAATTCCTACGCGAATAAGTCCAATAAAATATATAAGAAATGAGAAGTGGAGAATAAGATGAAGTGAACACAGATAAAGATGAGACCAGTGGTTGATTAATTAATATAGATTATTATAGATAGAGTAGATAACAAGTAGATCATCTCTCTCTTTATTTGTAGGTAAAACGATTGGTCTATTGTTGTTAGGTGAATTTATTTGATTGGTGTATCGAAATTAGAGACCGTTGTGTTCACCGTATTTCTTCTTATTCTTCTTCTTGCCCTTCGTATTTCTTGGCTCATCGCAACACTTTCTAAGCCTTTCCATCTTTATACATTCAGTAGTAGTAACCCAGACTGTGCGCAAGTCTATTTGTAGTGGTTCAATAGCACCATGAGAGTACCATTTTCATCTCAATCCTCGTCTAGAGGTGCGTCCACCGGACCGACCGATATTATGGACGATGCCTGTAACTTTTGCTCATTGACAAAGAAGCAGCGACTGTATGGCTGGGGTATATGCTTTTTTGTAGGATTTATCATCACTATCCTGGTAACGTACAAGCAATTCGGTAGAATAAGATGACAAAGTCTAATAACCTATGTTTGTATAGTCGACACTATCACTAGCCACATTGAATTTCACAGGATTTGCCATTCTTTATACACTAGGCAATATTCTATCGCTAGCCAGGTAAGTAATATAATCTATTTATAGTGTATCAATTAGCTAATGATAAGATAATGGCATTATCTGTTAGTACGGGCTTTCTTATCGGTCCACTACGTCAATTAAAGACAATGTTTGCTAAAGGTAAATAGTGAATGTTATAGACTAATGATAAGAGCGCTTATTCGAGTTGTAACTACTTTACAATAGTGCGTGTGGTCGCTACAATCATCTACTTGGTAGCATTAGTTGGAACATTACTTGTGGCTATTGTGGTAAGGCGCGGAGAACACGGGGAAGTTACACGATTATATTAACTATTTTTTGTAGTTGAAAAGTGTCGTATTGACAATTATTTTGTGTATTGTTCAATTCTGCGCTCTTTTCTGGTATTGGTAAGTGTAAAAATGTATTATTATGGTTATTATAGATGGCTCATTATTAACTCGTATAATAATAATAATGATTTTAGTGCCAGTTACATTCCATATGGCCGGTAAGTCATTTAACACAAATATTGTCAATATTATATTTAATGCTTTATTATTATTATTATTATTATTATTATTGCTATTATATCAAATGAATAGTGCTGTAATTCGTAAAATGGTCGGTGGTGCCGCCTCGTCATTGGGATAGATCGTGTTTAGCATTTAGCCATTAGTAATATTGATCGGCATTATAGCCATAATCATTATAGCATATGATCGTAAATGGGTGGAGAACATAAGAGAAGAAGCATTTGGTTTTGAAGTTAATAAAGTATTGCTGTTTAATACGATAACAGTTTTAATAACAATAATAATGATTATTTTAATACAAATATTATATTTCATAACGTCGAAATTGTTCCAATAACCGATCAGATTCAGATGTTGATGATGATGATGGTGGTATATTAGATGTGACCACTATCTCTTCATGTGCTCGGTTATCCAATACTGGTTGTGTAGGTGCTTGATGCCAATGTACCGACTAGATAAAAGATTATAGTGTATTGATTAATACATATAAATGTACTTACCTGAGCCTGTTCACTCATAGTGCGCCAACGAATAAATGATATGCGCAAACCACTTCCATACCATCGATCATATCGGATACGCTCAGCATTATCCTTTAATATTTCATAAGCAGTTGTTAACCGGGCAAATTCTCTACGGGCTATCAATTTATTAATAAAGTAATAGTTATACACGATATAATAGAATTGTTTAATTAATGTTTAATTGTATTGCTTTACTTGCACACAGTATTGTCTTTTTCCTCTCTATATATGTATATGTATATATGTATATACACGCTTATCCAATAATTACCTGTATCAGCGTCTGGCGGGTTTCGGTCAGGATGACAAGTTAATACACGTTGACGGTATTCTGTTGTAATTTGTTCTTGCTTTGTTTGTTGTTACATTCAAATTACCATAACAATAAGTAGAAATGCAGCGGTAATAACAACTCTACCTACCGTACTTGACGACGTGCACCCAAGAACATCGTACAAGTTATCGTAAATGTCGGGTTCACGACGTACTTGTTCAAGTATTTCGTCGATATTCATTTGGAATAAGATGAGTAGTAGTAGTAGTAGTAGTAGTAGTACCAATAGGAGCAATATGAATTGGTGACTGTAACAAAACAAATAGATCAAATAATGAGAAACAAGTTTCTGAAATGAAACACTGTTTTGTTATATTAATAATTGCTAAATTGTTACAATTCTAATTTCAGAGGCCATATTTTAAATGATTAAGTAATACTACATTTTACTGTTATTCTATAATGCTAACTTTTAGTATTTGCTAATATTTACCTTAAAACTTAGAATACAGCGTGTTGATTAATATTACTATTTATTAGTGCTAATATTCAACATATCTATTATTCCTGTGCTCGTTTATATGTAATATGTTTTCCAATTATTTAATGTGTTTTTTGGCCTCGTTATCATAACAATATGGCCATAATATCAAAATTTTAACAATATCGATAAGCACAGCACAATATAGTTAAAGTTTAGATACACTAGATTATAGCGTAAATTAATAAATCTAACGACATTATTTACATTTTAAAATGCTACAAAGTCAACGTATTTGATTGATAAGACTTTGAAATAAGATGTCCATCAAACGATAGTTTTTTATTGGTGATTAAGGCGAGATGATTCATACGAAGGTGGTTCACCACGCTGTGAAGATGGTGAATTAGGCGATGAAGGTTTTGAGGTGTACGGTGGAGGTAATAGTCCATATAGTGGAAGTGGCTCAATACTTGGAGAAGAAGGAGAAGAAGGAGAAGAAGGAGAAGAAGAAGGAGAAGAAGAAGAAGAAGAAGAAGAAGAAGAAGAAGATATACTAGCTCCAGACCCAGTTCTTGTCAATACTCTAAGATTTTCGGGTCTACGGCGTCGAGAGCTGGCTCTATCCATTTGAATTTGAGATCTGATCTCCGCCATATCAGATTCAGCTTTAGCTTTTTCTGTTTCTGTTGGCGGTTTGGATAAAAACCCTTTAACCTTGGAGTGGTAATTTGAGATGGCATTCTTGTTTTTCGCGGCTTGTTCGGCTGTTAGTATGCCACCCAAATTTTTAGGCATTTCGAGCCTAAGTGCTTTACCAAAGTCTTTAAGCATAACGTTCATATCAGCATTAAGACAAATATCTAAATAACAGTTAATCAAATATTCAAATAATAAATGGCAGGCAACTTACCAATGGTCTCATCATTATATAAAAACCCAAGTTCAGCCAAATAGTCTACACCTATTTCAATGATAAGTTTAAGCTAACCCATGTATAAGTGTTGTTACATACCCTTTTTTATCTGTCCATAGAGTCTTTTCATTTCTGAGTTTCTCATGAAGTCGGGTTGTAAAGCTGTAGCATAACGGAATATTTGAAGGCTTTCATCGCACCTGTATTCAACAATAGCACAAGAGCCTTTTAAAAACGGAAACGTGTGCTTGACGGAAGGAAGAAATTGCTTTCCAGCAATTAATGAAGGGTCTTTAACAGTGGTTTCAGAAAGTTTCTAATGTTTGCAACCATAGGTGTTAATAATTAAACAGTAAGGTTACGCATATTTACCTTGTATATTTCCATAATTGAATGGTTTTTTATATCCGGATTGACATTGCATACGACATGGACTGGCTTGTCGTTGAATTCACCATCTGCGTAATGGACGCCATTGACTGGTTCGTGTCTCTTGAGTAGAATAAGGCGAGACTGTCCAAGGGCACCAAGCAGATATAAACGAGAGCCAAGGAATACATCTATACAAAATTAAAATAAATATCAATACAGCAAGATAGACCTAGTCTTACTAATACGTACTTTCGTTGGTGTCTATTGCAGTTGGACTTGAGTCAACATCTCGTACATTTAATAATAAAAGAAGCGCGGAAATCGCAGTAAACGTGGATCTAATGTTAAATAGCATAATAAAATCTAATTGATAGTAAAATAAAGTCTAAATATTGTTGGTTTAAAAAATAAATGGGAAATAATGTTTGTCAAACTAACTGTCTAGATTATACTGCGTTTTTATAGTTATAGTCGACTTAAATGACGATAAAAAAATACTAATATGGCACGCGTCAAAAAGATCGTTACTTATTTCGGATGTTTCAAACTTGCTAATATATTATAAACACATGTTCTGGGTTTAATTACTAGTATTATTATGTAAATCAACACGAGATGTCATTGTTTAAACTAGTAATTATGCTGTTTATAGTTATAAATTAATTTATTTTTGTTATTTTCTTAATTGGTTTCCAAAAATAGTAGTAAATGTTTAAGTTGATCTCCACAATTTACATGTCACATTACAATATAAAATACTATAATTGGAAATACTATTCGGCATAAACAATAAGCTATTCATTAGTAGGTTGTGTATTGGTTTTGCCGAGTATTCTAGAAAATTATCTGCGGAATAGCTGTAATATCGCTCGTATACGAATCGGATGCACGGGCAGCCAGAGTCCAATTATACTAACAGTGTTGCCGATTTTAAAATTTTGTTCAACTGATATTTTCATCATATATTCAACTAGTAAAAATATTTAATATTCAACATCACGTCCCTTAAATCATTCATTATACAAATGATGCTATAAATTATAATAAAGGCACTTTTAGGACAATAAAATGTAAACTGTTATTATTTATTAAAACATCGACACGATTATTATTATAACTAAGTGAACAACTAATATACGAACCATTAGATTGTATTAACCAAATAAACATCATATTACATCCAGTTATCAAGTTATCTTTTATATTTAAAAATACTTTATTGATTTATTTCATATTGTCCTCAAGCATAGTG
>JAHLTZ010000091.1:0-29522 GCA_025786725.1 Syncephalis fuscata | reverse complement strand
TTGAACAGGCCAGACCATGGCAGTTGGTCGGACCAGAAATTCTTTCAAGTAACCGGCCAATCCAAAGCCAATGAACTGAGTGGTCAACAGTATAGATAGATTTAATAGACTTGATGTACGCAAATCAAAGAATATTTCCTCGGATGCAATAACATCACTGGCATAGGCAGCCATGCCACCTGCATTAACCGCTACACTAATTAACATATGTTCTTTGCAATTGAACGGGCCTGGATTAAGGTAGAATTGCATGGCACCGATAGAGTAGTTTTTTGTAGGTAGTATGGCTTCCATTAGACGGCCTAAAGGATAAGCGGTAAATTGGACGAAAAACGATGAGAAAGCGACGAAGTTAGCACGAAAATAAAATAGTTGCGAGCAAATAGCCGCAAAAATAACATAAAGCGTTGATATAGTCCAGAATCTGAATGTTAAGCATGGCAAACTTGGATCATCTGTCGATTTTAATGCTTTTCTGGCCAAATCTTTTTCTGAATCAATATGAGTACTGTGAGAGGTATCATCATCGATCGATATTCATCTGTACTCGATCGTAGCGATGACATATCAAGAAATTGATGAGATGAGTCGTTACATAATGACGATTCATGAGCACCGCTTAATTTAGATGTATTATACAGTGCTCTACTCTCTGGAACTACTAGTGTATCGTTTGTATTAGAGGCAGCCATACGATTACTAATGGCGGTATGTAATGGACGGGCAAACTTTACACGCTGCGATGCCAATGATGCAAATGATCCATCTGGTGGCTGTGGGTAAGGAATGGTGCTTTTTGTCTTATTCTCACAAATGGAATGTGCTTCATCGTCATTTTCATTGTCTAGAAAGTAGCTATTAGCGTGAACAATGCTGTTTTGCTGAAAGTTTTCTTGAAATGCCGTGGATTTCGGAAGCCATGATAAATGTTGCTGATTCATTGCTGAGTGGTGCAATGATGCAATACGTGATGGCCTTATATAACTATGCGTATCTGAACTACTACGGGGCTGTTCGCCTGTAACTGAGTTATAATCTGATGCGGGTAGTTCATAGATGTAGGTGGATGGAGCGAGCGTGTTTTCAAGCTGTGCCTGCAGAGTGGGCAGTGCAACATAGATATGTTGATGTCGATTAATTCCAGAGCCATTTGAGTGATTACTTTTGGTAGATTGTGTATTCAACGATGCCACCGAGTAGCGCTGACTACGACGTTTTTGTGCCAACTTTTTCGATGTTAATGCGTGTAAAGTGGGTGATAAACGATTTTTAGACTTTGTTTGTTTCTTAATTTGTGACTGTCGACGCTCATTAGTTATTGGCTGATTGAGCGGATATTTTATAGATTTGGTTAAACTTTTACGAGCATGCTGATTATTGTTATAATTGAAATGGTGTTTACTACTACGATTGCTGCTATGTTCCCTATTGGATGCCACATCATCAGCTTCAGTATAAAGCATCAAATAGCTGCCATTGTCTGAACTTGTCACGGAATGATTTAACAGTTCCTGACGCTGTAAATCTCTCAACATTTCAAACTCACGCTCACGTTCAAAACGCTGTTTACGAATAGCTGCCAACTTTTCATGGCGCTCACGTTCACGCTTCTGCATATCTAAATACTGCTTCTCTTGTTGTTGTTGTTGTAATGTGCTAACAAGTTCACCAGTGATAGGTGATTTTACTATGGTAGCAGCGCTGCTGTCAAAGCATCGAATATGTGATGTATTTGTGTTCAATCTGTTTTGAGACAGCGCTAATGATGGAAATGAATTAAGAACGGTGGGTGATTGATTAGTAGAAGATATATCAAGAGTGGATTGCTCGTCGTCGGACAGATCAACTGTTACCTCGACGTCAGAAGTAGTTGACGAGAAGGAAAATGTAAGAAGATGCGCCATCATATAAGATACGCGCCGGCGCGCTGTGTAAAAAATAGAACTAGATCAATAACAAGAAGAACAATGTCCGGGGTTTTTCATTGTCATCATGTTTTATCCAAACAAGTAATTTCTAGGCAATATCGTAAAACGGAGGCAAAAAGGGGGAACGGCGTCACAAGTATCAGGAAAAGAGTGAAGGACAAAATGAAGGTTGGCCAAATGTCTTTATCTAATAACCGGTTTGTAGGTCTTTTTTTAAAAATCCACTTCTATTAATAATGAAATCTATAACAAAGAAGCTGATGAGTTTACGCCATTGTCATTGTTCTGAATGCACCAATAATACTGAAAGTGGTTGTTCGTTTTTGCGTATCATTATCATTATCAATATTAACTAAGGCAGGCCATCATCTATTAAGGACTTGAACGTTTCTTACCGCCCAAAATGTACGACTGTTGTCATACATTAGCGACGATTTTAAGGAAATATGTTGCTGCGGTGCCCAGTCCACTAATAATTCATCAACCACTATTATTTCCACTATTTTAGTCGTTTATGCATTTATTATGCCTATACCATGTCTGGCAACATTTACGCATGGTTTGGGATACATAATATTTACTTTTAATTGTTTCTTTATTAACCAAAGGTAAATCATTTCCTTCTTTCAAATATTAATACATTACAGCTAGTTGCATTAAATGTGCCATTTAACATTATTATATAATTTGTTTTATAAATAGTTGATCAATAATTAGTGTAATTTTATATTAAAAAACTGTACTCAATGACAATCGTGTAATTGAATTAGACATCTGATCTATTGAACATGATAATAAGTGGTGAGTGACATCAATAATTAAATACTCATCATTATAGATTTATCATCCAGTATGCATATATCACTCCTATTTTATACCACACTACTATATATTATTCTATAATATTATGGACATTTTTTATTTATTATAAGTTTAAGTACATACGCTTTGCTGAATGAAATGAAATAAATAAATTACAGCTCGTTATTAATAAAGCTAAAAACAAAATAATATAAAAGCAATATAGTTATATTTATAGTTCTAGGTACTAAAATACAAATGCATATAGAAATAGACTGGTCAAAATTATTAACCAATGATGATATTTATTTGGCCAGCCAGAGGGAAAACTGCCCTCGTGACGTTGACGACTTATTGAATACGCATATACACACAAAGCTCTTTTTCATCCCTCTTCATCACTTCGACTTTTGTCTATTCTCGTTCTTTCAAGCCTAGTCTCTACACGTTTACTGTTGTATCTAGTGCCGCCATCTTAGTTGCTGTGACGCTGCTTCATTATATTTCTTTGAATTGTATTGATTTATTTTTATTGACGTGGGTGCTGACCGACCGATCAATCGATCCAATAGCCAATCAACTACTTGACATAGCAACAATAAAATCGTCATAAAATGGCTACCGATTACTGTCCGGTATATGCGCCATTCTTTGGCTTTGCAGGTGTATGTGCCGCCATGGTACTTAGTTGTAAGTAACAACAGTATGTAGATGAGTTTGTTCTTACTTAGCGTTGATTTGGTATCAATAGCGGTGGGTGCTGCCTATGGCACAGCCAAAGCCGGTATTGGCATCGCGGGTATGGGTACATTTCGTCCCGAACTTATTATGAAGGTAAGATGTCGTCATCGTTGTATCATAGTTGGATGCACTTTGTACCAGCAGCTTATGTTTAATGATAATAGTCGTTGATTCCGGTTGTAATGGCGGGTATTATTGCCGTCTACGGTATGGTAACCTCGGTATTGATTGCTGGATCGTGTAAGTAGAATCTATGGAGCAATAGTATCTTTGTTAATATTATTATTAAATATTAGTGAATCCCACTAGTCCATATTCATTGTATGCGTAAGTTAATAGTAACATTATTATTAATATTATTAATCGATTAACTGTGAATTGTGATAATAGTGGTTTGGTACATTTGGGCGCTGGATTAGCAGTTGGATTTACCGGATTATGTGCGGGATATTGTATTGGCATTGTTGGCGATGCCGTAAGTAGTTTATTCATGCAATTTAGTCGTCGTATTAATGAATTATTACGCTTTATTATAGTGTGTTCGCTCCTATGCTCGCCAGCCACGCATGTTTGTTACTATGGTGCTCATTCTTATTTTTGCAGAAGTTCTTGGTCTTTACGGCCTTATTGTAGCCCTTATTATGAACACCAAAGCGACAAGCGATGGATGTTAAACATTATTAAATGAAGGAATTTATTGTTTGAAAAGCGATTTGTTTTTATATAAAAACTCATCAAACACAAATGACTAACAGCTGGCACGTTTATAATGCACGCTGCACCCATTGACTATTCTACCATTGGCATACACTTCGTTTGCTCGTGTCGATAATGTAGTTTCGGATGGATAGACTAGTGCTTAGACACATTACTATAACACCGAATCCAATGCAAATGAGACTAGGTAGTTTTTTACGTGACCACAAAGGTCCTGATGCCAGTTTAATATAGCATGCTGGAGGAAGGATGAAGGCTACACGAGTATATTCGTTGTTATCGCCTTGTTGTTTATCATTTAGCATATTACTTACCTAGCGCAGTAGCAGAAATACCGCCCTAACAATCATTGAACTGACGTGTCAATAAGAATAGCCTACTAGTATTAAAACAAAAACTTACCGTCAATTCCATCACAAAACCAAGATCACACGTAGTTAGTGCAATAACAAGTGCTGCTCCAATAAGCACGGTAGTCAATAGAAAATTGGTCAGGGTAGAAATGGGACCTTTTAAAAATAGAGTTTCAATGACCTTTGTGTAGATATATGTATATATGAACAGATAATGATTAGAACAGTAGGGAACTGCGCTATAAAGCAGTACTGCATACCTCACGGACAACAAAGTGTTCTAGCGGCAATGTGGAAAACATATTCATGCCAAAGCACAGCCGAGCAATATTAATAATAACATTATCATTTGAAAAGTTATTCAATACGTTGCCTAGTTGCATAGGCATTACTAACATTACACGAGTTCGTACAGATTGCTTACCTTCCGTTTTATCGGTAAATGCTAAATAGCCACTAATGGCCATGATCAAGCAAGTGATTAATGAAACAACCATACTTAAATGGGTTACAACACTGAAGCGATTAAGCGATGGTCGTTTAAGCGCATTTAAAATCACAAAAGTATTGTGATGACAAACAAATGCTACCATTCAATTAATGAGTTTAAATAAATTCATATAATAATTATAATAACTAATATTAACACAATGCTTACCAAAGCAAATGACACCAATAGACTAATGACAATAAATTAACATGTTTAATTGATTATTGTTTTTGTTTTTGTTTTTGCTAAATTGCTACAACTTACCTGGAATATTTCTGGATTGATAAAGGTCCAACGAAGCGATGGATCTCCTCGGGTCTTGGTCGGAGTACGAGGGGCCTCGATCATAACAGCAACAATGATGATAACTAAAGCTACCAAAGCAAATGCGCTTGCTTTGGCCAGTTTTGCAATATCGCGATAAAGCGAAAGTGGAAATGTAATGCCAACGGTACATAGAAAGATAACAGTTCGACGAGATGCCAAAAAGGCAAATACCGGATGCTCGGACATCGATGGGAACATAGCCGATAGTACACTGGGAATAGTATCGCCTAGTAAGAGAAAAATATTAATAACAACTAGATATACATTGGTTACTTGCCGATGATCACGTTATAAGCACACATGGCTATTGGTGTATATGTTAGACGAGTATTCATTTCTAATTAGATCTATTACTTACCACCAAATGCAAATATAAATTGAAATATAGAGATAGCCCATAGTCCTGTTCGACCATAACAAAACTCCATTAAATCTTGGTAAGACTGTTTTGACGACATCCGACTATTTTTGATCAGTAAACCAACAGTCCAATCTAAAATAGTTATAGTTATAATAATTAGTAGGATATAGTAATTAACAATCAATTATATGGGTATTACCAACGATATAGGTCAAAACAATAAGTAGAAGAATACCCGACCAAAATCCAGCTTCACGAAATGAATAAGGTAAGCCTACAAAAGTCATAAGACATTATACCAAACACCTAGTCTATTTCATTACCTATAATGCCTGTAATAACAATAACAGTTATTTAGTAATTTAACAATAATATATAATATTAATTTAGTTAATTACCTGCACCAACAATAGAATTGGCCATGTTAAGAAATGATTCCATAATGCTGGCTGTTTGGTTTCTGCCCATTGCTAGATCGTCATAATCTTCATCGCTCAATTTAACTTGTGTTTCTACACCATGATTTGAATTATATTTTATAGAGCCGGTGAGTAGACCACGATGATCACCATTCGCATCATCTTCAGCAGCTGTGTTATTTAACAAGTGATTTGCCCGATGCAACTCGGTCTTGACTATCTCATCTTCATTACTACTTGCTTCGCTGTTCGAGCGTAAATAGTACCGATGTCTAGGCGAGCCAACACGGCTGTTCTCGGCAGAAAGTTGTCGCGAGTACGATTGATGACGATTTGTCTCGATGCCATTAAGCGTAGTCAGTGGCACATCAACGTTTATCGCCTCGTTATCGTCGCCAACTATTGAATTGGTACGTGATCGCGAAGCCACGGTTTTATAGCGTGTCATGATGGTTGTACGTCTACGGCGAGGGTTCGCAATGCACCGCCACTAGCAATGCTGGCAAGGGTGTCGACACGTTAACGTGGCAGCGCAACCAGGCGATACACACGACAGAATCGCGCGCAAGATAGTGACGATTGGATAAAATTACGTTGTAACTCGACAACTTTTAAACAGCCACAGACTATTAGAAATGACACATACACAATAGTTTTGTCACAAATGTGATATTTTTACGCTATGTCCTAAAAACAACTAGGTACTAAGAATGTAGTTAATACTTGCGTGTGCGTATGTTTGTGCGTGTGTGTGAATAGTTGAACAAGTTGCAACTAATATTTTTGTATCGAATATAAAACACAGTCGAGTATATATATATATAAATAGCAATTATAGATATAATCTATCTATTAAAACGGAGTTTAATATTGATTAAAACACCGCTATAGAAATATTACCAATTCTTGGCTTTGACTATTCTGTTTATTTATCTTTTTACTCGAGTAGCGTCATTGATCAGTAGGATATTGTTATTGTCCTTTTGCTGCAACCGTACTATCCTATCTGAAGCCATTTTTACGCTGCCTTTTTATTTGTTTCTGCACAGCATTTCATTGTATAGTTCTATCTACGAAACGCACATTAACTTGCTAGCTAGCATTCTCTTTTTCATTTCATACTTTGCATTTTGAACAACATCGTGATGGCACCACTAACATTTAGCGAAGCTATCACGCCTAACGAGGACCAAAAGACAACACTTATCCTAATTGGTGCATTTAGTGTGGCTATTCTTATTCTATGGAATGTTCCTATATTAAAGACAATTTTGTATCCGTTCAAAGTAAGATAAAATATTTGTTAGTAAAAAGTGCTTAACAACAACTGGCTTTCTACATAATCCATCCATCTACCGGCATCGTAGTTAGTGACGGTTGCCCTTCATGAGTTTGGTCACGCGGCTGCAGGCTGCTGTACCGGTGCCAAGATTGAATCTATTGAAGTTAATCCTGAGGAAGGTGGCGTGACCCGCATGGTAATTTACAATGATATAGATAGTGTTTAAAGTGTTTATACTAATTACTACACACACACACATATATATATATATAACTATTCACTTTTATTTATTAATAATGTTAATTATTATTATAATCACTATTATAATGATAGCGTGGCGGATCACTTTGCTGTACATTGCCGGCCGGCTACCTTGGCTCTTCGTTTTTTGGAGCATTGATGATTTTTGCAGGATTCAACGTGTTGGCCTCCAAAATCGTATCCGTTATTATTGGAATTTGTTTATTGGCCACGCTATGGTGGGCAAAGAATTGGCTAACACGTGGGATCACTCTATTGTTTATAGGAATGATTGTCGTGCTCTGGGTGGTCAAGGAGGCTGTTGGCCTAAAATATTTTGTTCTATTTATGGGGTAAGTTGCTGGCGAATTGCCAATAGAGTGAATATGACGTAATAACCAATTCTATGGCTGTCCTCTAGTGTTATGAGCTGCCTTTACAGCCTTTGGGATATTGTAGAGGATCTGGTTGTGCGTCGAGTCAATGAAAGTGATGCGACCAAATTCGCAAAGTACACCGGTTGCTGTGTCCCACAGTTCTGGGGATTTATTTGGTTTATCATCTCATTGGCCTTTTTGGGCGCGGCTGTAATAGCTGGTTTGGCGGTGTTCCATGAGCAGCAGTAGATTGCTAGCCATCGGATAGTTATATGAATTTATAAATAATTATGCTTCTATTCCTATATATCCACCATGTGATATCCATGTCTATCTGTATTTTTAAATGAGAATGCTTTATGCTCAAAACGAAAGGGGACAAACGACATGTGGACTTTGCCGGCAAGTATCGGAGTAAAGCCCAATTAAAGACCGCTAATCTATTTTCAAGATCCATTTGGCATCACGTGGCGGCTCCGTTACTAAAATGTTACCTGTCAGTAAAACAATTTTTCAATTGACTCTATATGGCAACAGTCCATGCCTATATCTCGTGGCACTTTCCATTTGCTACAGATCCATTGTTCTAGCGATATTTACAGCTTAAATAAAGCTTATCTTCCATTCTGGTCCTTTTTCTTTCTTACCTTTTCTCTCTCTCGCTCTTTTCCTATACTCGGTGTATTATTCACAGCGTATTTTCGCTGCTTGCACCAAACGTGCTTTTTAAAAAGCATAGATTTTTTGGATATAACGTATTAAAACTATATTATCGCTATTACGAATATTCACTTTTATTGCAATTATGAAATTTGCCGGATTAACTTTGTTGCTTCTCTCAGCACTTACCACGACCACGGTCGTTGGTGATCAATTCAATGGTATGCTCCGTCAAAAAACAGCGCCAATTAATCAAACCCCAAAAGTTGCTGACGGACGGGACCGTCCAGTCTTTAAGGAAAATGTTAATCTTAACCTTGATATGCCAGTTAGCACTGAAGTTGGTAGGTGTTATTATTATAGATGATGACATTCGGTGTATTAATAGATTAATATGTTTTATAAACGTTTATGTGTATAGTCAAGCCTATCGAACCATCGTTTTTCGAAGATTTTGAGCTTAAAACGCTTTTTGAAAGTGTTATGGTGAATAGTGTACCAAAAATTGAAAACTACATAATAGATCGCAAGACAAACAAAAGAGAAATTGAATTCGTGCCAGATAATGTTCGATTCGCATTGGTAGTCGGCTATAAACTCCCATCAGTCAGCAAACTTTATCTTTTCCGTAAGGCATTGAAAAAGCTTTCAATCAAACAAGGCGTATACTATAATTCTCCAGCGTCATATGGGTTTATTAATGAATTCCAAAAAATGTATGGCCTTACCCGTATGGAAGAACCTTTCCCTCCTCCAAAATACTATAACTTCAATCAGTTCTTCTATCGTCGACTCGATTTAAACAGATTCCGAAAGATGGAAGATCCAACAAATGGAAACATAGTCAGATCGATTGCTGATTGTCGTTTTATTGTTTTCCCTACTGTACAGCAGGCTAAGCAGTACTGGATTAAAGGAAAAACATTTTCAATTGAAGCAATGCTTGGACCAACCCAAAGCAAAAACATTGGCTTGAAAAATCCTTCAGTGGCTATATTCCGCCTGGCACCACAAGACTATCATCGTTTCCACTCGCCCACTGGCGGAACGGTCACGGCGATCCACGAAATCAAAGGAGAATACTACACCGTCAATCCTATTGCTGTCCGATCTGAAATTAGCGTCTTTTCGGAGAACAAGCGCACCGTTGTCGAGATTACAAGACCAAATGGACAAGTAGTAAAGTACGTTTGTATTGGCGCGACCGGCGTAGGCGGCATTCACTTGACCATAAGCTTGGGCCAAACTATTAAGGCAGGAGATGAAGTTGGATACTTTGCATTCGGTGGCAGCACTATTGTTATGCTTGCAGACAACGTTAAGTTTGATAATGACCTATTGAAAAACTCGTTGGAAAAACAAACTGAGACCTACATTACGGTCAGATCAAAACTGGGCGTGTTTATGTAATAAACAATGCAATGCATCTTTTAAAGTAAAATAATCGTGCTAAGCTTTATTATTTTATCGTTGATTGATGATTCTAAATGTATTAAATAATAATAATAAGTAATCATAATGTGTTTTAAAGTGTTTTAATACTATGACTTGAATGTCCTTATAGCTGTATCATATTGTACGATACGAATAATTACAAAAAATTGGTAAAAAGAGATGGAAAGTAGTTGGTTATTTATTTATTTTATTACTACTACGCTAATAGTAAACAGCCTATTAGACATTTGAAATGCTCTGGTGTTAACTGACTACATTTATAACATTCGTGCGATTGAACATAAAATTAAAAGGTAAATGATATCAGCGATCAAAATAGCTATTATCATAGATTCGTTATCTTGAATGGCAAAAGTAGCAAAGTTTGAGAATGTTTTTATACTTTGTTTATTAAATAAAAATAAATTTAGTATAAATTACGCACTCGATTCAATAGTATTTTGTTTATTATTGAGGCTAATAAGAAAGATGTAAGCTAAGGTTTTAAGATAGTTTTATTTTTTTATTCTATTTCATATCTTTATCAATATAAATAAGATATTTTGCCTATATGTTATACTCGCTGCAATCGACTTAATGTTCATACAGCCACTTTCTTTGATTATAAGTAAAGTATAGTTAAGCTGCCATTTGATTAAATATAAAAATAAACTGTAATTGTCGTCAATATTTATGGTATTTGTTTATTATTCTGAATGCATATGGCAAATTGATACAGCAATGGGCTATTCACTATTGCTTATTAACAATGTCAAACAAAATACAATCATTTATAGTACCTAAATAATTTATTCTTAGGATTGCAATATGTTTTAAGCATATTAAAAGATGCAGAATGATGTAATATGTGTGTATTTTTTATGCAATGTTAGCTGGTTGGATACGTATAAACAAAGGCCTTGTGCCAATCCGTGTGATTAAACACCTGCAGACACTTGCCTACTATACTGACACGTTTTGTAGTATTATAGGCATATTGATTATCATACAATATAAATGGTTGGTTGGTTGGTTGTAGTATTTGTCTCTCCATACACTGGTGTTAATATTTGCGAAAGTTGAAGCATTTTTTCGGTCTTTGGATGATTAGTTTCACTTAATATATCGCGTGTCTTACGGCAGTTTTTAATCAAAATAGTCGAGCATACTGAACTAATATAGCTTTACGTAAATATAAAGCAAAGTATTATAATTGGTTGAACCTACCAGTAAATAAAATAGGGGAGTGTAAAGAGAATCCTGGAGTTATTAAAAAACATTAGGACAGTGCAGATTATATTACAAAGTATAACAAGGCACATGGATTGGATGCCATCACTGGCTAGGCGCTTCCATGTCTTAGAGCCGAATATACGATATTGCTTATAGGCCATGTAACTGAACACAGACGAGAGGAATAGGTTAGCAGCTATAGATACGCATAACCAGATTAAAACCACTCCCTTTGGATAGTCAAAAAAGACACTGCGATATAAATCATGATAAAAAATAACAGTAACGTTTAACAACATAACAGGAATTATCATTTGTAGTATAATTAGCGTTATACCTATTACAAATATCCAACGGCTTTTGTGGGACAACATATATGCTTTTTGCAACAAAATGATACTGTAGCACATGATAGAAATGGGAATGGCCCATCCAAAATAAAGTACTGACGTATCCATATAAAATGCTTTGCCCAAATCGAATATAATGGTAAATATTGTTAGGCCAATACATAGAACAGAAGGTATTAAGCAACACCATCGTGTAAGTGCTCGCGGCTGTTTTATAACTAATCGAAGGGCTGTGTTAATGTTGTGCACTTGGACATAACTCATAATAGTATGAACCACAAGCTCAGCCCATATATATCTTAATTGCTCCTGTCTATCTTTCAAATTAACAGACAATGCTTCTGTATACTCATAGGCATCCATCGGGTATAGATTAGCAGTGCTATTGTGATGTGATGTGCTCATTTTAAGGCAATACTACCGCCAAATATGCTGTCAGTTAATGCTTTGTAAATATATGAGTACCGGTGCAAAAACGTGAAAAAAAGTTGGATGTATGGAAACAAAGGACTAGAAATAGCAGCAGCCAAAAAGTGAATCCACAACACAATAAAAAGGTAGAGAAACCAGTGCATGAGGTCACAGCGGCCAAAGGCCAAAGGTTAAAACCAAATTGAAACCACGCCAATAAGGTGACGTTCAGCGTTAAACAACACCTCAAGATGGTGGTCCAGCTTGGTACCACTAGGGCCAGCCCATGTAAAGAAATGGTGGTTCAACTTGATCTTGGGTGATTAGAATTGAAATAGCTATGCTAACATAGATTTTATTTTATAAACATAACAGAAGACTACTATTTCATTTATATATATACACACATATGGTGTAATGAATAAAACACTACTATGAGAAATACAGAAATTTGAAACTCTGTACTTTACAAGCTTAAATGCGTATTAAAAATTCAAAACTACCATTTATACATAAAACCAGAATCGGACTGCGCTTCTGTTTTGACCATTGGCTTATTCTCTATGTATTGCTGCTGATATTTCTGAAAATGAAATAGCTTTATTGTTTTTAAATACTAGTCATATTCAATATCACTATAGTCGCATTATCTATTTCAACGCTAACATTCATGGTTTATTTATTTATGTTATTCTTATTACAATAATATAAACAAAATATTAAAACGTCAGTGTGGATTTGGGATTAGACGATTAAGTTTAATAACATTTGTGCATGAAATTGAAAGGCAAGTAATATCAATAATTAGATTACAAATAAGCTATAATTACTTTATATAATTACAACATGGTTTAAACTGAATACTATTAAAATCGTGACTAACTAGCATCAATAAACTCAATACACCATTCTAATAAAGTAATAAGTTTGCAATACTCACATTATTCATTCTATCGGTGTATATAAGTCTATGAGAAAATAAGCTAAAATGTATAGATAATAAAATTAGAGCTAGACAGAATATAACTATAATAAAGCGTGCATAATATAAATAGAACTATTTAAAATGATATGAATATACAATTGGAAGAGTATAAATAAGAATATGGAAGTTATAATGTGTACAGTGTAATGAGTAGACTGAATGGAGTGTAATGGAACATATAAACAATAGAATGTATTCAGTATATTATAAAATGTTATATAGTAGTGTGGGACAGAATGGGAATGATATAGGTGAATAGAGTATATATATGTATATTGAATATATGCATACTGGATAATAAGTCTATGATGATGCTTATTTGATGAGTGATGTCATTCACCACCATCACCATGTTCAATAGAGTTAATGTTATTAAAAATAGTCATTTGACCACCAAACAAACAATAAATGTGATGATGTAATGATTAAATAAATATTATTATTTGTAATAAATTATAATGATACTATAAAATACAATAACAATTATAAATAAATTTAAATGAATAAAAATATAAATTAGAAAAATTTGAATATTGTTTACTGATAATAAAAGTTGTTAATCAAAAATAGCAACTGGAATATAATAAAAAATATGCAAATCTAGTTATTGAGTGTGAAAAAGCTTAATAGCTTATAATTACCAAATATAATAATGATGTAAATAAAAAGAACAAAGCTATTACAATCTGCAGCTTGTTGACAAGTAGATAAGAACAAAACTATTGCAATCTGCAGCTTGTTGACAAGCAGATAAGAACAAAGCTATTGCAACATGCAGCTTGTTGGCAAAAAAGGAAGAACAATGACGTTTCAATATGCAGCCTATTGAAAAACAAGAGAGAACAATGACGCTGCAATTTATATTCTATTTATAAATGGCCAGAACAATGTTCACAGAGTCTCAATATGCATACGCAATCATAAAACAATTATACTATAAATAAAGTAAATTAGTCTACAGTAATCCAAATCTTATATTCACATCTACAAATTTCCAGCTATCTAGCAAGTAGCAGTTTTTAACATCAATTTTACTCAAACATGTCGTTGAACTCTAGTACTGAACGTTTTTGCAAAAATTCTGACGTGATATTGCAATTATGTTGCTTTATAAACGATTTGCAAATCGCATCTTTTGCTGGAACCTGTCGGCCAGTTTATCAAACAATATCTGGCTGGTCTCATCCCTGGAAACAAATTTTGACCAATGTTTTACAACCTTTACTTGGCTACAACCCTTCCATCTACGCTGTTTATGGGACGCACGAATTTGTTGTAACTCATATTTATCTGGAAACATTTGCCGATATAAAGCCTGTATTTTTCAGTGGTTCAATACGTAAGTAATAACAATTAATACTAATTACTATAAAAATTGTTTACTAATACCATTAAATAGTAAACATGGATAAAATAAAAGCATTATACATTAAAAATAATAAATCTAAAGTCTTTGCCACTTTAGATGAATCTTCTGCTAGTTCCTCAACGACTGCAGTTTCAGAAAGACGAGAAATTAGCAGACGACAGGCCATTATAGTGTGGCCTATTGCTGCTCAACAACGCCCCAATCTTATCTACCTTGGAAATAATAGTGAAGCAATATAGAAAGAGGACCAGAGTTGGAGGACATCCAGGACGACTGGATCATTTTACGCATTATAAATATACAACAACATTATCAATTTGGTTTATTTAATTTAAATCAAAATCACTGGATAAAATTTCCAATGTCGATGAAGCATACTTTATCAGTAAGCATTCAATTTGCTTTACACCACCAATGCCAGTTTCTACTATAAAAAGTGCCACAGAAGGACAGTTAGTATGGTTTACGCTTATTAATACCATTACAAAACTATACAGCGAAAAGCTGATTATAGTTCATAACTTGGAATCATTCAAGGTGCTAGATGCTCAAAATGGAAACTTCATACGCTCAGTTAATTTTTCCTTTTACAAAAGAATTACACCTTTTCTTGGACCTTTATGTGCAGTACTCGATGCTGCATTTGGTGAAAGTTATTTTGTTGATATGAAAACTGGCCTTATCTATAATGCATCACAGTGTCTTTCTAGCATACCAATTGAAGACAGCGAGGAACATATGTCTTTGACTCTCTATGAAAGAAAATCACCATTTTGCTCAACTGAAGATTTAGAAAGCATGCATTTTAGATATCATATTTCAAGCACTGTTCTTTGTCGAATGGGTCTGACTGAAGCCGGTTTATTCGAAGCGTATATGTTATAAATAAAGAGCTTTAGCTGCATCATATAATATAATTGTGTGCCATTTAACATTTTTATTTTATTAGCCATTTAGTGTGATTTGGGGTCAAATGATAAAGCTTAATAACATTCGCGTAATTGCACTGCACATTCAATCTATTGAACATGGGGACAAGTGGTGAGTTTTGTTTAATTATCACATCATCACACTTATTGTTTGCTTGGTGGTCAAATGACTATTTTTAATAACATCCAATTTATTGAACATGATGGTAGGTGGTGAATAACATCAATCATCAAATACCCATCATCATAGATTATTATCCAGTATGCATATATCCACCATTTACTTATATCATTTCCATTCTGTCACACACTACTATATATCATTCTACAATATATTAAACGCATTTTATTGTTTATATGTTCCATTACACTCCATTCCGTCTACTCATTGCATTATATGCACTATAGCTTTAACATCATTTTATATACTTTCTCACCGTATATTTGTCATTCTATATATTATTCTATAATCGCCTAGCCCTCCTCTATCCAATGCTACTTTTATTTTTGTTCTAGCTTTATTACTAATAAATGCCGACTAATTCCGCTCATTGATCATGCATATATGCTCAGTAGCTATACCACTGCTGTCCATACTTTTTACTTTGTATATTCGTTTTATTATCCAGTAAATACGCGCTAGCTATTACTGTTGTCTGTTTGGTTCTAGCACCATTATTAGAAAAGTTCACGCAAGTTGCTTATCTGCTCATGCATATATGCTCGATAGCTTTAACAAAGCTAGTTGTCTTTTAACTAACATAGCTGATAGCTGTTATGCTATTTTACCGTACAGTTACTATGCGCCATCAATAACTACTGTCAGCTTGACGCCAGCTTAATATTGACAAGTTTGACTCGTTCCGCTTAGTCATTCCTTTCCAAGGCGCACTATAGCTTTAATGCTGCTACTCACACAATTACTTTTGATATTTTATTTGCTCCATATTATTGTATGCTTAATGGCTATGCTTTATTTGCAGAAGCTATACGTTCCTTGTTAGCTGTTTGTTGCAAAGTTTAGCTCTGAGCACTTCTTTTACTCTTTGCACACAAACGCGCAAGTAGAATAGCCTTCTTACACTGCTAGTGCTCTTTTTGCTGTTTTCCAGTGCTGATATGTTGCAATGGTATCAAACGGGCCAGCGATGAACTGGTATAAGCTATTATATCAAATAAAGCTTGTTATTACAAAATAGATATTTGCTATGGGTGTTATGTATACGTGCTTTAAAAGTGTCGTATAGCTTATTGCAGAGTAATCATGTATTGCGCTATAGCTACTTGAGCATAAGGACAAAGTGTACGTATATTTACCATGTGGCCGTAGACAGTGCTGGCTACTCTATTCGACACAGTTAAAAGCAATAATAAACTTGGCCAAAAACAATTTGCTTTAAAGATTTTATTAGATGGATTGCATTAGTATTCAACATATAAGCCATTGGTATTTACTGTAGCTACAAGCTTGAAACTGGTCCCATTTAGCTGCTTTGCGTGCCGCCTAAATGATCGGCATTGTTTGAAATAAAGCCATAACTGATATTGCCAAATAGACAGATTTACTTGCTATGCTACATGTAAAGTTTAGCATAGATCATTTTTACGCTTAGTCGGTTAAGCCGTGTAATCTAGATTTAATCCATCAGCTTATCGCGTTGTAAAGAGCTTACCAATATTAATGTTCAGACAATATAATGACAGCAATAAAGACTCTTTTGCAATAAGTGTACAAAAAAACACACGGTTTACTACATATTACACTAATAGTTACATGTACTGAAGATTCTACTGGAATGGTTGTAGCTGCTTATACGGAAGACTAAGAGCAATTGCGTAGTACATTGGTCATAGACGGTTTTAGACGGCTCATGTTTTATTACGACATTTTCCACAACTATCACAATACATAAGCTGGCTTTACCGCTCCTCCGAACCAACACTGCACCTTTATCTTCTCTTTCTACTCTTTACCACTCGATATACACTACACTCATTCGCCCTTACTGCCATTTGTTGTCCAATATGCTTTGCACTTGCTAGCCGTCTAATGATTACAAGATCACTGCTGGTTGCTGCTACATGTACTAAGGTCGGTAAACGGGCGTGGGAGGTGCGATGCAGTTGTGCCTTTTGGCTATGAAGCACTGGATATGCAGTGTTCTAGAAGCTATATATCACGCAGTGTGTACTCCAGCATGCTGTAGAAGGCGCTTGTCTGCACATAGTTGATTGGTCTTTTGTATAGTAACATTGGTACGCTTACCGTGTGTTTGTTTGCGAGGTTGCCTTGCTGAGTATCTGGCTGTTGAGGCGACATAAGGTTTGCGCTTGAAGATATCTGATATCTGATGGTGCAGAGCAAATGTTGTTTGGACAACCACTACTTATTGCGGTGTAGTCAAGCAGCAAACATCATTGGCACATGTGGCTCATCTCGTTTACTGACCCTCTTCAATAGATATAAATTTGAGAGATATTTAGATTTGGCAAGAACAGGGCCACAATATGCTGTACAGTCATCCGGTTTGTACTAGTCTATCATTATTTATGTATTTCTTTGTTTAAATAAATAAATGTAGCATTTCTTATTTATTAACATACTACTATTAGTTGCGTTCATATAAATACAGACATCTTCCCATTTAATAATAGTACTAGTTGTTTCTGCTATTGTTATTACACTGATAATAAACAACCTATTAAGCCATTGAATGTGCTTTGAAGATAAATTATTAAATTGAATGTTATTAAATTTATTGAACATGATGGTGGGTGGTGAGTGACATTAATCATCAAATACTCATCATTGTAGATTTATTATCCAGTATGCATTTCACCTATATCATTTCCATTATATCCTACACTATCATATATCATTATATAATATGCTAGACACATTCTATTTGGTATCAATCACAATAAACTTGGTCCACTCATTGTATTATGTATACTATAGCTTCAGTACCATTATTCATACACTTTACTGCATATTCATTTTAATATATGCCATCTTATATGCACTTTGCTTTTCTCTATCCAAAACTATTGCTTTTTGTTGCTAGCTTTGTTATTAATAAGTTTCAGCTTATTCCAATCATTCCAGTATACTCATTACATTTATTATTTTATTCACTGCTATTGATTTTAACTTATTTACTATTTCTTTTTTAAATTGTAGATTAACCAATATCTTTAAGTACAAAATCTATGTCATATTAACAATCAAATAATTATATCAATGTAATTATTACAAGCACATAGTAAACACTCATGTTCATTAATTAGTATAACCGATTGATCAGTTGATATTGAAATACCTTATGTGGCATATTGGAACATCACATTATTATATAGTTTTAGCCAAATATATGTCTACGGATGCCATCAAATCACATAGACAAAAGGCAGGACAATAATTCAGCACACATATTCATTTACAAAGCTCAATTATGCCAAACAGTAATCAGCAGTAGTTTTGTGATTTTTAAGTATATAGCAAGTGTAAATCATATTGAGCAATACATAATGGCAAGAAAATATAAGAACATAAAGTTTGATTCAGAAAAAAGCAGTAAAGCCACTTTATGCCGCAAAGCCGAAACAGATGGAGAGTATTTGCGTTACACGATGCAGTTGATTAAGCATAATGGATAGATACTAGCTGCAAATTCTGTTTCGCTTATGTTTTTATAACCAACTATATAAATAATGTACTAATATCATAAGCAATATAATTGTATATTGCTTCCATTTTATACTAATAAAATAAAAACAATCATTATTTGCTAATAATTGTAAAACTGTACAATTGATAAGAGCTGAAACCAACACAAAAATAAATCATTGATGACCAATTAAGTTGTTTTACTGATATATATATGTAGTTGGAGGATATAAACGACAAGGAATTAGAGCAATGTAGCTTCTAAACAAAGGCAAAACCAATATTATACATAAGACGTCATTTGTGCTTTGATGGCAAAAACGCTATGATCGGGATACACGCCGCCACATAATTCCTTCCTCCGCCTTTATTTGACTAAGCCCAATATGTCAGTATCGGAGGGTTTATCGGTATTTGAATATAATTCATATCACTAAAGCAATGTTAGAATACACAGATTAATCTTTTAAACAAGTTTATTATTAAAAATGATATCAAGTGCAAATACAGCTGTCGTGTTTCAGCGTAAAGCAGCTCTATTTTGTTTCAGACACGATAATATTTTATTTTATTAATATGAAATAAAGACAATAAATAAATTATTAACTATAACACCGACATAATGTTTGTACAGTTGGCTATAAAGTCATGAGCAAGCTACATGCATTACGTTATCATGTTAACAAAAAGGCTTAAATTAGGTGCATAGAAATGGGTGTAAAATGGTCCCGAAACTTTGGAATGAATTGACACAGCTAACTAAATGGGGTATAGGGGCATATCAAAGCAGCAGTCTAATTGGCCAATTGACTGCGCCCTGATATCAGCCAGCACCGTGCACTCGATGACGACTATATGTCTCGGACATGTTCAGAGTAAACCAGCCATTTATGGTAATTTGCCAAGAATCCGCCGATAGTATAAACAAATGTCTGCATCCTTCCGTCAGTTTTACTGCTATATAAACTAGTTTTGCCACCGCCTCCCTCAGACTAGCCACCATTTCTTTCTTCTTTTTCTATCTTTCCTCACTCGATACCACACTCCTTGCTCATAATAATATTTTCTTCTTACTACACTTTTACTCATTCGTTGTCTCCTCATTCCAAGATCGTCGCTTACTATTTTACATACTTGAGCTAAGTAATTGGCGTGGATAGCGCAATGCAATTGTACTTTTGGCTATATGATAGATAGCGCTCTGAAGATATATAGTCTAATAACACTATATGATATGTGCATGTATTCCGACATGCCACAGAATGTGTTTCCGTACATGGTATAGTCGATTGGACAGCTGTTTGCGATTATTGGTTTTTGACTAGCGCTTGCATGTGATGGTTATATTGGTAATACTTGGGGATATAGGCAACGCCATCATATTCATGTTACTTCAGATACATGCAATATCTGATGTATAGTGTTTGCGTTGTCTATATGGGGTGGGCTAACTTACACCTGCATGATATAATTGACGGTGTATGATGCTATATATTATTTGTATACATCATATGCATCATTTATTGACCATACCTGAGGGGGTGCAATATATGCATGCGTTTAACGACATATTGCGTATACGCTGTGTCTCCTCACAGTTGCAGGGAGTGAGAGCTAGTCCAACTGCGTTTGATTGGATGTGTTGTAAAGATAATCGAAACGAGTTAGTGATTTTCATTGAGATAGCTAAGTGCGAGTTGAGTTGCAAACGCTGGTGATGAGCGATTGCAGTCAATGATTACTTGATTCTAATGTATGTGCGATTTGTCTGATATTCAGGATACACGTCTCAAGTATTTATCAATGTGGTTATTCAATATCTTTCTATAGTTAATTTACACGACAAGTTACTTATGCTGTTTTCAATAGATATATATATTTAGGAATTGCTTAGACTCATTAAAAACAGGACCACAAGACGCCATTTGCTCATTCGATTTGTATTATGGTATTAATATTCAGGTAGTTATTTTATTAAATAAACAAGCATGTCTTTTCTTGCAAATATTTAAATATTACAATTGGCTACGTTTAATGCAACTACATCACATTATTCATGTTAATAATGATATTGGTAATTTATTTAGTTGGCTGTCTTTTTGTATTAAGTTTAGCACAGTTATATTAAACAATTTATTAAATACTCATAATTTAATGGCCAAATGACTAATATTTAATGACGCCCAATCTATTGAACATGATGATGGGCGGTAAGTGACATCAATCATCAAATACTCATCATCATAGATTTATTATTCAGTATGCATATAACCACCATTTACTTATATCATTTCCATTCTGTCACACACTACTATATATTAGACACATTTTATTGTTTATATGTTCCATTACACTCCATTCCGTCTACTCATTGCATTATATGCACTATAGCTTTAACATCATTTTATATACTTTCTCACCGTATATTTGTCATTCTATATATTATTCTATAATCGCCTAGCCCTCCTCTATCCAATGCTACTTTTATTTTTGTTCTAGCTTTATTACTAATAAATGCCGACTAATTCCGCTCATTGATCATGCATATATGCTCATTAACTTCAGCATGACTAATCGTTATTTCACACCGTATATTCTTTGTATTGTTTTATTGCTTTATTGTATAATTAGTTATTAATTTTGATAATATCCAAGTCAAGTGATGGGTATATGTAGGAATAGCAAGTTTAAAATAAAATAGATCAACATGGAGGTGAGATAGTTTAGAAATAATGGCAGTGTAACTAGTAGTAACGCAATACTATGTAAATATAAGAATATAATGGTCTATATAAATAGAGGATATATGCATACTGGATAGTGAATCTACGGTAATAGTCATATATGAATTGTTGATTGAATTTAATAGATCTTTATTATGTTGTTGTTGTGACCACACATCACTTCTTTCTCGCCACACATTTAGTTTCGACACATTCCTTGCTTTCATCATGGAGCTACCCGTCACTACTTATAAACGAGCGGAATTTATTGAAACGGCAAGTACTGCAGTATTTATTGCTTTTACACTTACACCGCGTAATAATAGGATACAGGCAATAAAGTAAGCCGCAGTTGTTTTATTAGCGGCAGTCAAAATATCATTCTTGGTGGCAAGGTAAGCTGAGCAACGCTTCCTAGACAAGTAGTTTAAACAACACGTCACCGCTCTTTTGTCTTCTCGTTGCCTACTAGACGATTATACATAGTAACTGTATTATTCGTGGTGATCTACGTCGCATTGTCCCTGGTCATGTGGTTGTAGTGGCTATTGGCCGTTATTGCACTTTGGGCGCCGGTACAGTTATTCGACCACCATGTAAAACGCATAAAGGGTCAGTACCTACTGTGTGCCATGTCATTTAATTGGATACTTATAGTTGGCGTATATATTTGACATGCATATAATAGCACTTTCAGCTATTATCCAATGAAAATAGGAGATCATACAATTATTGGTGAAGGCTCTATTGTTGAATCGGGATATATTGGTTCTTATGTACATATCGGCAAAAATTGTATTATTGTAAGTATACACCAATGGTTTATTAATATATAGTTAATTAATTGATTGATATCAAATACACATAGGGCCGATTCACAATTATCAAGGATTGTGTACGCATTGAAGATAACACAGTTATTCCACCCTACAGTGTCATTGCCTCATTCTCCGTTTATGCCGGTTCACCTGGTAATGAGACTAGTTAGATAGCCAAATAACACTGTAAAACTAACGGTAGTATATTTAGGAGTGTTTGTAGATGAGCTAGCAGAAGGCACAGAAGAGATTTATGAGGCCATTACAAAGGATCAATATGCAAAGTTTATACCTCGTGAATAATCACATTTATATAGTAAATAAGTAACATTATAATATAATTGATGTGTGTATAACGTGCTATAATGGTATTATTTTTAATATTGTTATAATGATACACCTGACTGTCCGAGTTCATCTACTAACGAAAGATACCATTTGGTAGCTCTTTCTTTACGAGAAAAGTCAAGTGATCGACTAACATTATCAAATAATATTTTAACCAATGCTGATCGGGCCAATGATGGCTGTTCAGCAAGTAAATAATGACGGACACGCTCCATAAGATGATCCAATTGCACCAGTGGAACAGTTGGCAACTGATCAAAGAGTGTTACCAATAAATGACCTCGAGTAATGGCTGTGGCCAATTCAGCTGCATCTTCATTGTTATTGATATCGATGGCTGATTTGACTGGATCTATAGGCGATAGTGCATCGATTGCATCTATAAGACGCTGAACAGTTAGCCAGGCTAGAGCCGAATCCTGATCGGCCAAACAGTCTACCATAGCCGTGTAAACTCGCCGTAACTGATCAATGCTAAGTAGACTAGGATAGCTCTAATAATTTTAATTGGTTAATATAATGTAATTACAATACCATTCCATTTATCAAATACCTCTAATAGCCAATTTGCGTAATAAGGACCCAACTGAGTGGCTAGTAATTTCTTCTTTAAGAATACACTTAGTAGTACTGAATGAGCTGATTCAAATGCATCTTGATGTGATTTTGAATTAAGATAACTAAATAAACCAATGACAAATCAATAATAAATTAGACTAGATTGGATTAAATAGAAAGTATGGCCATTACTCACGGTTGTGTTAATGGTAATATCTCTTCTGCCAATTGGATATCTGGAATAATGTCAACATTTTGTTCAATCAAATCAAAATAGAATAAAAGACAAGCGCGTTTAGTATCATTCGATTCTACTGCTATTATTATATATTATATATGGTTATTATTACTATCTACTATTAATAAATATATATCAGCTTACTTTGTTCTGATACTTTTGGATGAATTTGACGAATTGCATAGGCCAGTGTATCAGGTGATTTCCTCAACGATTTTACAATCGTTACGAGCATTGATTGATACGCCGAGAAACTGCCCACCTTTAATGTAATAAAGTGTAAATATTGAGCTGTCGATAAAAGACTCATCACTAATGCAAGTGTTTAATACATGAAAATAATAGCAAACATTCCAGACTTACAATGCTCCACACTAACTGATGAATGTTCAGTAATGGCTCCCATAATAAGTGTAAAAGCAAATAGTGAAAATTTAAAATGCTGCCATATCATATCAATAGTCGATTTCTCTGTTTCTATATATGTATATAGGTTAGTTTGGATCTGTTATATAATATTATAAATTATAACTAATCATTTACCTAATGGAACAAGTGCAGCACAATTGGCCCATGCTAACAATTGATTATGAGCGAATATCTTTAATCTATACATTAATGTTAATACAAATAATTACCAACTATTATAGTTAACACTAACCGATCTACACATTGATCAATAGTTGCTATGTTGGATATTCCAAGGAGACTAGCAATAGCCCGTGACAAATGACCAACTTCACCAAACATTATACCGGATGTTTTATCTTTTAATAAGTTGACTGCCGCCTCAGGTATCTAATAAATATATTAGTTATAAAATCAATCTATATATTTAGCCTACATGAGTAGAATCACGTTGTAGACCAATAGATAGCGATAAAAGAAATTCATAAGCAAGTGTATGTGGATTATCAAGTAGAAATGACAATAGGCCATTTAAAAGCATCTATTACATATTACTTAGTAATGACCATTTGTTATTATTATTATTATTAATTACTTCAATTGTTTTAGCATCAGATTCTTTACAACACTTGGATAAATCCATTACAGGTAAACAATGACCACAAGTAAAGGCGAGTGCGTCTATTTACATTAATATAGCACATTATAAATGAAATATACTACTATATACTAGTCTACTTACTAGATTCCTTTAGCGATATATTCATATCTATAATCTGTTGTATCCGATGCCAAACCTGTACTTCTAATGCCATGCATCTTTCCTTGCCTAACAAAGGAGTAACCGGTGATCGTCTATTTATAATCATAAGTACAAAATTGTTACTATCCGTCTATTACTTACAATATACCAGCAGCGGCCAGTAGAATGCACGTATTTACTAGATAATCATATATATATATATATTAAATAATATTTCTATTAAATATAAACAGTTATCTTACCACTAATATTAGATGCAGTAAATACATCGTCAAAACTAGCGAGTAATGCATCGATACGTTGTTCTATTCGACGACGTGATTCACTTGATAAAGTGACTACTTCACTACTATTGCTATTCTTTTTAGTAACAGTACTATGACCATTTGATGAGGATGATGTTCTATGATCAAGTATATGTTGATACAATCGATATATTTGCTGACAGTCTTCAATTAATGGTTCATCAGAAACAACAGCTCCCAATGGACTCCATGACTGTAGAAATACTGCCGATGTATCACGTATAGTGCTATTTCTACGAGCTGTTTGCATAATATGTGCCACACAGGGATAAATAAAATCTAATCCTCTAGCAACAGTTATTAGATCATTAAACAAATTAATAATGTAAACTTACTTATGTTTACGACGAGCATCAATGATCCATGCTAATAAGGCACTGGTAACTGATTTCTCCATTTCTTCATTAATTTTACCTACAACATTTATGATGAATAGATAGATAATTAGCTTTGATTAATAGTCCTTACCCACTGCAACAGCCAGTGTTATGGTACACGGTTCTAACACTGCATTAAGCTGTGGCTCATCACTGGCCACTTGTAGAATGTTTAGAGCACGTTCAATAACTACTTCAAGATAGGGACTATTGTGGAATTCACCGAGACGACGAATCCAAAATGACCATAGCTGAAGTGTTAATGCAAGTGTATTAGCATCAAGCAAGGGACGCTTAAACGTAAGTGCTTCTTTCGAAAGCGATAGTAGCGCTTCTTGCAGTGACGACGTAAACCATGTTAGTGGTAAGCGGCCTCCATAGTTGACTAGTAGCTGTAATTGTTCGTTGACCTAACCAATAAGTCATTCATTATAGTCGTGTATTTATATATATATTCAGTGACAATATCCATTATAGGCTTACCTGTTCCAGTGAGTGCTGTTCAGCATGAACAACAATACGATAACTGGCGGCCAGTTGTTGACCTAGTGTCTTTGCTGCTATATCTTCGTTTGACGTCATATAGAATACGGGTAAGAATAACGTATAGGTGTGTGTGTGTTATAGAGGCAATGTAAAATGTAAAATGTGTGTAGGTGAGTGAGTGTATCATTATCCCACAAGTGATTAATGTTAAACCAATTTGTCGTTCCACCTCAATATTGCCGCACCTCATCTGGTATCATTAATACGCGGCGATGATCGGAATTTTGATTAGTCTTACCTAATCTCGACAGAGTTGAGGAAATATATCGTCTGCAAGTTGAGAGCCGCGCTATTCACCTCTAGTATAAATATAATAACAACAATAATGATGGTAATGATGTTGGTAGCATAGTATTAGTTGATTGCACTGTTATACATCATTATTATCAGTAATCCGTTTAAATCGTATTTAGTATAGCTAAACAGTAGAGTCCAACAGCATTACCATTAGTACAGTATATAAATAACTTTAAGAAACTTGATATTTGCTAACCAAGTTATATATATACTAAAACAAATATCTATTACCTTGCTTGATCATGATATAGCAATGCTAACATAATAAACAGCCAATAATAATGCAAGAAGGATCCAAATAAATCATAGTAAATAGATGATTAATTACATGAATAAAATGTATACATAATAATCGTATATTATGTTAAATAAATACTATTTAGTAAAAATAGTTGGAATTAACATTTATTCGGTATTTTGTTCAGTTGATGTTCTACTGGCATCTAGTTTGGTCTGTAAACGAGCATAGGCACGTTGACGTTCCGCATCAAGTTCTTGTTTACGTTCTGGTGCCAATGCTACATTTATCGATAGAGTATTGGTAATGTTATTAGCAAGATAGATGTTCCATAGTAGCTATTACTTACGACAGTCAAATAGAGACGGGTGATAGGAATAAGTCAAATAGAGTGCCGCAAAACAAAGACTGCCATAAACGATGACACTGGGCAGTAAAGACCACCAAGTCATCTCCTCATTAGTAGGGTCATCGCCATAGGGATTCATGTTGAAATACTGGCAATCACTATTGCAATACACGAAGAAGTAAAAGTAACACGGTGATAAACAATAGCACAATAGAGTCAAGGGGAAATAGACAAGCAAATATAATAAAATAGTTAAATCAAGCTATGCTTTAATCTTAAAGGTTTTAAAACTACGAACGTTCATTAGTTCGTTCGTAAGTAGGTAAATCACCGCGCTCTATCATTCGTAGACGTGCTTCTTCATATGCCCAAGCAGACACGCTGAACAACAAGTGGTGGAAGAAAAGAAAAAACGATCAGTACTGGTCAACTACAACTATTAAAAGCTACTTACTCGCGTTTTGGTTTGTAGTAGAGAGCAACAGAGATCATCAGAAACAGAGCACCGCCTCCATAGATATATGGGAGTTCCCAATCCTCGCGGACTCGTTTCTTACCCGGTGTTGGCTATAGCAATCGATACTGTAGTATTAATATCACGAATAAAAGGGAAGCGACGCGCTTCGTATTTTACACGTTTATGCTAAAGAATCTACCTTTTCATTGAATAAATAGCCACTGGGCTCGTTGTATTGTGGTTCGCCACTGGCATTGCGTCGTAGAATCGGTGTTACTAGACGCATATGTGTGGCTGTAGGGCGGATCATGCCAATGCAGCGACTGCTACTGCTAGCACGCAATAAGGAAGCCATGATGGAAGGAATCAGTAATAGGTGAAGAAATGAGGAGCACAGCAAATACACTAGATACGCTTTATTACTGACTGACTGATAGACTGACTGACTAGTACGACGGTATACACAAAACTGTACTATTCTTTCACATTAACAACAATGCCATTCTCATTTAAATAAAGAGTTGGGTCAATCGGGATAGTGGTAATCCACATCGGGGGCTGTGGCATTGAATGGCATCCACACTCAAACATACAGCCATTTTGGCCCCTCCTCTTTTCCAACACCTCCGTTAACTCTAGGTCGGAAGTTCGGTGGGTAACAGCAATATAGAACAACGGCGATGGTGATAGTAGCGGGCAGATGGATGGATAGTTGGATAGTTGGATGGATATATGGATTGATGAATGGATGAATCGATGAATGAACGCGGTAGACTATCTATGCAATAGTAGATGGATGTATAGATGAAGAGTGTGCTATGCTGTAACTAGAAATAGGCAGCATAGTGCTTCAAATTAGTCAATGACCGTGTATAGAATGCATTCTTCTTGTATATGTATATATGCTAGTCAAAGTGTAGAGGGAACCTATTCAGAAACGCGTGTTAAAAGTCTAGTGACATACTGCACGTTGATTCCATATTCATTTACTATAGATTGCATGTTAAATATATGCATATACTGTAAAGTATCTGGATAAATGTCCTATTACTCTTTTCTATCTATCTGCTTGTCTATATTGCTATATATATTTGTAAAAATGTTTATTACTACTATTTCTAGTGTGCTACACATTTATACAAATACTATACTTGTGCCGTTGTCGATTACAACCAATGCCGTTCTAACCTACTTTTGAATTCATAGGTTTCAGCCATGAAGGACATTGCCAAGGACCAAATCGTTAACATTCCGGAAGGCGGTAAGTATTGTTTAGTATAGACGACTGGCTACTACGATCTATAGAATGTGTGTGTAATAACCTATTATTGTTTGTCCATGTCACGTCTAGTCACCGTCTCCGTGAAGGCCCGCGAAATTACCGTAAAGGGCCCACGCGGCACTCTCGTCAAGAACCTCCGTCATCTTGATGTCGAGATTACTCCAGTGTCAAGCACCAAGTTGCGCGTCAAGGTCTGGCACGGTAAGCGCAAGCACATTGCTTGCATTCGCACTGTTGCCTCTCACATCGAGAACATGATCACCGGTGTCACTCGTGTAAGTATTAGGACAGATTTATTATTTGTGGAGCGGATCCACTGTATACACTTTGTTATGACATACTAATTGTGGGTGAATGTTTGTAGGGATTCTTGTACAAGATGCGCTTTGTGTACGCACATTTCCCCATCAACGTCAACATTGCCGATGATGGTTCGGAAGTCGAAATCCGTAATTTCCTTGGCGAGAAGGTCGTCCGTCGTGTGCCCATGTTGGATGGTGTCAGCATCGTGCACTCCAAGGCGCAAAAGGATGAAATCATTCTTTCGGGCAACGATATCGAGAACGTCTCTCAATCCGCTGCTAGCATCCAGCAATCCACACGTGTCCGCAACAAGGATATTCGTAAGTTCTTGGATGGTATCTACGTTTCCGAGAAGGTAAGTTATTTGCAAAGAATAGACTAGAATATATATTAATATATTTATTTGTTATTTAACGACACTATAGACCAACATTGTCC
>JAHLTZ010000090.1:0-29889 GCA_025786725.1 Syncephalis fuscata | reverse complement strand
TCCTTGCGGCATCCATTGCGCATAACTACACCAGCCCATAGTTGGATGGTATGAGAGTGATGACGAGCACAGAAACGCTCGACCAGTGTAAAACATTAACGGAATAGTTGGCATGCAAACGATCACGAATACTTGGATGTTTAGATAAATAGGCCAATAGTTGCAATGCCAGTAAAATATCTTCTCACGGAAATGGCGGTTCATCTAGAACATTGGCCATAATGGAATTAGTGTACGTGACCGGTCAAGCTGTGTAGCGGCAATGTTTGAGAATGATGCAGATACTGAATCAACTTGGTTAATAATATTATTAACAACGCTATAGAGTTGATTTGTGGCTTCAGGGTCATTAAGCGATAATGGCATTGTTGTAAGTTCGTTCGCGGCAGCTGATGATTCGGCCAGTGGTGTTACCTGCTGTAATCGTGCAGCAATTAATTGGCTGCCCAAGTAGGTAAACGACGCATACTGGTATCAATAACCGATGAATCGGTCAACATATTGCTTGCTGCATCCATATCATCGGTTTGTCGTCATACCAGCGGCTACTCTTGCTGCAGCTGTCGATGCAGCAGCATTGGCCGATGCATCAATATGCAATGATTCTTCTACCTCCATTGGAACCACACCTTCAGTTGTGATTGTTGTTGTTGTAGCCGCTACCATTGGTAAGTTAACGGCTGAAAAAGAGTGTGCATTGCGTGCAGCAGGCTCTCTTGCCATACGCATCGACTCTAGCGTCTTTAAATAGCTCTCTAATACACGAATAATAACTCGTACACCGCCGCTTCGTTCAACACGAGCGCGGATCTGTTCCGATCCACGTACACCGACATTGACCAAGCAATGATAGGCAAGGATCCAACGCCAGGCACTGCGGCGATCTGGATGATCGGAGCGTGAAGTGGTTTCAAGTATGTTTGTAAGGCGTTCTAGACCACCATCGATTGACAAAGCTTCACGTACTCTCTGTGATGATGATGTCATGAGCGATAAATGCATCAATGAGGTGAGCAATGGTAGCGGTGCCGTGCAATCCAATGCGCGTCGATCATAAAGCGATGGAGTGATAGTGAGGCAGGCACGTTGCTGCTCAGGAAAACAAAAGTTTTGTTCACGCATATTGTCGGCGATTCTATAAATAAAATAGCAGATTAGTATCTAATGCAATAAATAGTATAATGCATCAATAATAAGCAATATATTATAATGTAATACAATATCAATCGCTAATCACTGTGACTGATTCAGCTTAGTGTAACAAAGGCCTTTAGAAATAGCAATGTTGCCATGCAATAAAATGTCCCTTATAATGATCAAGAGTACAATTACTTACAATCTAAGCTTGTAGTAGAAGAGTAAAAGTGTTTAGATAGAGTACGCAGAGATCTAAGAAAGTATCAGAAATCAAAGCAAGCACGTGGTTGCACTGTAAACACGTGGAAGTCAAAGACAAGCAGTTGCGTAAAACAAACGACTGGGTTGCACCACGTTACGGTTGCAAGTTGTAAAAAAACAAAGGAATGTAAAAGTGGCGGTTTTAGAAATGCCAGTCTAATCAACTACACTATACCGCAAAGTAATACGAGTAGTAAAAGGGCGGTAATAATAGTAGTAGTGGAATAATAATAATAATAGTAGTACTAATAATGGCGAACAGATAAGCTAATAAACGAAGTGAAATAGAAAGGCAAATATAGACGAAAATAGAAACGAAACGACGGAAACAGCGTGTTTAACAATGCGTAGTAGTAATAGTAGTAGTAGTAGTAGTAGTAGTAGTAGTAGTGGTTATTGTTGTTGCTGTTATTGTTATTGCTGTTGTTGTTATGGTTGTTGTTAGTTGTGATAGTAATGGTGGCAAGTAAGTGAATAGGTAAAGGGAACGCCTAGATAGTCGATAAAATAAAGACTAATACAAAGACGGTAGGGTAATCCAAACTGTACCAATGTATAGAGGGGAGTGAAACGCAACAGCTAGATGCGAAAAATGAACGCCGAGAGAAATGACAGAATCACCACAGAACGCAGTACAAAATAAAGCGTCGAGATGGAAGCAGCAATAAGTGCCGCCTTTAGAAGACTGGAAGTAAGAGATGAGTGTGAGTGGGTGGGTGAGAATGGAAGAGTAATAAAGAGAGAGAAAGCGAGACCAATGCCGACTTTAACGTGGAGGAAAGGGAGAGAGAGCAGAGAGAAAAAGGAAGCTTGGCCGAAAGCGTGGTGCTGAGGCGGAGAAAAGGTGAGAATGCGGTTTCCCAGACAGAATAAATAGACCACGTGATCAAATATCAAACGCCTGATTCATATTCAGGTTTCAATAACAACAATAGTGGTGGATTAATTATAGGCTTATAAACAAAAAACAATCAAGTGGTGTTTATAATGGTGTGGAATGACAAAGAATGTAATTACCATACTTTGTTGTGGAAATCAGTTTTGATATAGATCCATCAATAAACGATAGGCGGAGAGTGAGATCTATTGATGCTATGAGAGGATAGAACGGCGAGTGTTGACGATGTATGCGTGTAGAACATCGAGTCAGCATGATGCTTTTCAAGGCATCAATCGTTCCAATAACGTGCTGATATACTGCAGCTACTACCAGTGCAGTTGCTACTGATGCTGTTCAACCCTTCATGTTTATGATCATGCTTATAGTCACGAATACAGTTATGCAATAGCAACAGCAATAACAAGAATAAGCATACAACTAGCATACAACAAAGCATATGGCCATAAACCATGTATAGAATGGCTATCCTATGCCTATTCTATGGCATGGCCAATGACAAATATTTTGTCGTGACGTGCAAACATCAAAGCCCAAGCCAAAACATCATCGCAAGTCGTTTGTCTTGACACCTACCTTCTAGTTAATTAGTTGATGTTAACTAGCACAAGTTTATAGATCGGGCGACACAGGCCTAGATGGTTAGGTTGTCACAAGCGGTTTGAGAAATTGATAACGAGTAAGAGAGAGTGCTAGTCAGGTAGTGAAAAGAAAGCGCACAAGCCAGGTGGTGCAAGAAACAACGAGAGAATACTTGTTGTTGCGCAATAAGCCTTGAAAGGCACGAGAATCAAGTTAGAGCTACACAATAGTTGCAATAGCTGCAATAGAGCTGAACACGACTCTTTTTATGTTACCAATACTATTGTTATTGTTAAATGACGGTACAGTTCAACGCTGAAATGACAACGCTGTGTTAGTAAGCAATGCCAAGTAACGATCGGTAACAAACAACTAGTAAAGTGGTCGAAAGAGTAGGTAGAATAAGCGAACAAATGAATAGACAAACGAACAAACAAAAGACAGAAACGTAATGATAGAATAGTAAGCCGTTAAACCAAAGTTAATACGGCTTAATAGATTCAAATAAAAGAAAAGTATGTGGTAAAGTTGTGTGTGTGTGTTGCTGTGATAAAAAAGGTTAATAAAATGAAAGGTTGGTACAAGTTTAAGAGGAGAATGAAAGTAAATGTGCCAATGGATGATTTACTCATACATGTCATTGACCTGCCACTGCTTTCTCGTATCAATACGCAGAGAGAGAGAGAGAAAAAGAAAGAGAGAGAAAGAGAGAGAGCGATAATGTGTGCTATATATTGAATAGAAATAAATGTGAAAGTAATAGTAGATGAAATACGGTTATATTCAATAGTAGATCGAATATAAAGAAAAGGAGATGACCTGACAAGAAGAAGGTTCATACTGCGATCACAATGACCGTATGACTGTATGACCGGATGACAGTGACGATAGTGCCAAACCTTTCTTTAAATTTCAATTATTGAACACGTTAAAAGGGGAGTAAAGGAGATACGTATAAGTATTCATTGTTAATAGTAATGTCTCTACTTTTTGTAATTTAATAATGCGGGGGGTTTACTGTAGAAGGATGTAATAAAGAGTCTTTATTATTTAAATCAAATTAAATGGCTCGGCATAAGTTATATTAACATTAACATTAATATTTGTATAAATAGTATTATATAAATTATTGTTAATCAAATGTATTTATATACTATATCATATAATAAATATATGATAGATAAGTATCAACAGACTATAAAATGCTAAATAGTATTGCTGTATAGACAGCATTCTATTCCATCATTTGTCTATTCAGTATGTTTATTCAAAGCATCATTTACCTTGGTAATGCTCTACTTTGTGCCACAACCAAAACATTACTTGGTTATTGCAGTTTAGGTAAATGAACGAGTAACTATTTGATAATAACGATACTCGTGCTTACTAATCGATTTAAAGGACTTTCAACGCCCGTTAGCGTTTCACAGTCCGAAAAGACACCAACGCCGTCCTGTTCTAATAACAGTACCATACCATCTATTGATAGTAATATAAATACACCTAGTAATGCACCTACATCAAATAATATAACCGTAACACTTCGAACAGGTTTACAAAGAGATTGTGGACGGACATGGATGTGGGCATGGATTATTCGTGTTGATTTAAACGATACTTGTGACACTCGTCAAATCTAACATTGACAGTATTACGTAGAATGAAATATGAATGACGTATAAATACTCACAATTATTTCTATTCACTTGAACATTTATCAATAGATTTTTATAAATAATAGTATAACAAATAAATAAATACATAGATAGTGGATAGATATGCATAACAGTTTAATTCTATGTAAACTCTTGGCATGTACTCAAATGGAGAATCACGTTTATTCACGCCAGTCGTGTTTCATGTGTCTATTATAGACATGCACAGGCCCGCTTATTTATTCTGTTAGTTCGCTTTCTTTCGCTTTATATTTATTTCAATGATCTAGTAGTTTGTTGTATAGTCTATCTTTACTTCTGTACTCATCTCTCTCTCTCTCTCTCTCTGTCTTTCTCTCTGTCTCTCTTTCGCCTTCTCTATATGTACTCCCGATACAGGGCAGTCTTCATCTTTATAACTAAATAAGTGGGCAAGCTTGTGATTACACTTTTAGCTATCATAACTATAGTAGTTAACCAACTAGGCACATACACACACCATCTGTTGACGGCCACTCTATGCTTACTGATCATGTCGAATAGTTCAAAGCACCGACTTGCATTGCCAATCGAATTGTTGGAAGCCATTCTACTCTACTTGGACCAAGAATCACTTATTTCTTTAGCTACCTGTGCTCGCTGGTTAGGTGATGCAGTTTGCCAAAGTGAACGCTTATGGCGCTATCACTATCAGGAACAATTTGGTGACGAAGAACCTATTTGGCTAATATCGTCAACACTGCCGGCTATTTCATCAACTACTACTACTACTAACAACGATGAAAATGATACTGACCAGCTTTCTATGCCAGCGAAACGATCATCGGCTCGTTGGTTAACCTTTCTCCGTCTACGCGCTGCTGCACCATTAAACTGGAAACATGGAACAGTGGCGTCGCTTCCAGTCATTCTACCGCAACTGGATACACTCAATACAGATCGACAAGTCTCCGAACCGTTATTTCCTGGTGAATTAAAACTACTAGATGCTAATATACAAGGATGGTCATTGGTGGCATGCACCGAACCACTTACCATTCTGCTAGCATGCCATCCACCTTCAACTGACCCTGAAATAACCAATATTTCTCAATGGGCATCACCAACACGACTTTGTCCATTATCGCTTGATCCTCGACTAATAAAACGCAATGGTAATAATCAACATCTTAGTATTGACGATGGCGATATTGAATTATGGAGTAATGCTCGTTATGCACCGTTCCATGAAATACATGGTCGATTAAGCGGTAATGACTATGCAGTAGTTACTATTATTGCTGCTAGTACAACAGGTACAACAAGCCAGTGGCGCTCAGCCATTTGGATATGGCGTTTAGTAGACCGTACACTTTGCTGGTATTCTGGATCACAATATCCATTTATTATATCGGCCATTTGCAACCATTCTCTGCTATATCGTCAACGGTACCAACAGCGAACCAACGCTATTAGTAAATCTCAGTATCAGCCACATAACTATGAAACAGCCACAGATATTTTATACAATTCTAGTGAACACCACTGGACATTTACGTTTTGTCAACTGGCAATGGATAAACAAAATGCGCAAAAAACAAATACGATAACGTCAGTTGATGAATTAAAGCAGTCGATAGTAGTTGCAGAAGGTGCAGCTGGATGTTGTCATTTACATAAAATCCGTTCATCACGCTCCTATCCTTTATCAGATGCATCTATTATCGATGTACTAGTCTATCGCCATAATTATGATAGGGAAACACAACAATTTAACTGGCAACTTATTCGACCATCAATTGACGGCGCTGATGATACAGGCGAACTTCAATCTAATTTACAACGATGGGGTCTTAGTAGTGAGGGTAGTTTGGGCAGCCGTCCTGATGAAATCCACCGAACTGTATCAACTCAAGTGGACAATACGCGTGTTGTATTGGCAGGCATGACCCGTGATGAACACCAGCGATTAACGCCATTTATTTTACTGCACTCGCTAAGTCATACTACAACCAGTAAAAATGGGCAATTGTGGCATTGTACAGGCCCGCGTTACACGGTCCAGTCGGTTATACCTGCACCTAATCGACGGCATTTACTGCTGCTTTCATCTGAATCGATGATTCGTATTATTTCTCTAGAGACGGGCCAAGTATTACGCGGTATACCCGGACTACCTCATGAAGGCATACCACAATCCATTGTGGGTGACTTATGGCTTATGGGGGCCACCTTTCATGGTGAACTCGTTCTAGTCGATACTGAAAAGAGTGAACAGTATTTACATCAACTAGAAGAGATCCCATCACCATTAATATCATCTATATCGGCTGATGATCAATTAACTAGAACAGACTTTTTATTGCTAGATGAATGGGATTTGGCCCATAAACGGCAGCATCGTATACGTCCTGGACTTGAACGACAACGATGGTCAGTTGGTTTAGTTGGACACGATCTACTGATTTGTGTACGGCCACGCGCCATCACTATGGTACGAGTTAAGAAGGCAGCGCCACGGATTCATTTAGCCACACCCAATCGATTACCTATGCGTAATAAAGAAGGGAAATTAGTTCATAGATTGAGACGAGCTACTATAACATCATCTCAACCAAGTAACAAATATAATGGCAGTGATGGATCAGAGACTGCAACAGCGGCAACAGATCATCGTCCATTACAACGACGCACCACATTACTACGTACTATGGCCCGTGCTATTGGTAACTTCCGTCAAACTGTATCTACTAATCTAACGACTCTTGATGAGTCGTCCAAATAGACAAAGAATAAATAACATACACACACATATATATATATATATAGAAATACGACTAATTTATTTTTAATTGGATTTCTACTATTATTCCACACCCACATACTATTAATAAAAGAATAGAATAACTATAATGGTGTTAATATCGCTATACTACTCGACATCATCCATTTAATCAAATGTACTTCTTACGAGTAGTTATCCAGTAATATAGATAGTTATAGTTGACGACGACGTAATCCTGGATAATCACCACCAGATGCCGCCTTGTCACCTTGTGGATCCATTTCATCATCAACTACATCGAATGAAGAACGGCTTTCTGAACGGTTCTGTGACCAATCAGGCACTACTTGGTCATCGTCTCCACCTTCACCATTATGAAGTTCACCTTCATCGGAAGATGATAGTGTAGTGGTTAGTGGCTGATGGCCAGATGTGCCATGAGATGCCAGTTCTGAATCATATCCAGTTGTCATGGTGGCATTGGCATCATTGTCAGCCAGTGTATACTCTTCCTCTTCACCAAATGACATTGCCGCCTCATAAGCATTGGCTGCACGTGCACTCCACCACTGGGCGAGAGAACGCCAAGCGATAGCGGCAAACAAAAGTGACCATAAAACAAAGGTGCCGACAAAGATAATACTTGTAGGGACAGACCAGTAATACATAAGGTATCTGATCATTGTAAATAAATAAATAAATAAATATTAGTATCAAGTCAGTATAAATATAAATAGTAATCATTACCGTAGACCTTTAAAGTGTGCCCGAATATGCATATCCATTGAATAAAGCATGACACGGGGATCACCGAGTGTAACAATAGCATGAGAGATGGGATGTTCCTATCATCAATAGATATCAATGATCAACATTATATTTAATTACATTATTACTAAATTACTTACATATGAATCATTAACACCCTCCATTAAGGATAGATTGATTTCTTGGGCTTCAGCACTCCAACCAGCAATTAGGAAAAGAACTCGAGTAACTGTATTCGCCAAACGTAATAAAGGTGATTGGAACTTCATAATGGCCTGCCATTGATGTTAGAATTGAATATTATCTTACAATAAACTTACTGGTCGACTAGAAGAATGAACAATGGTGCCATCATCGGCCACTAGATCCACTTTAACCATAAAATTGCCTTTAATATTATGAATTAGTATTTAATAGTAAATATTCGGTGATTATTAATAGCTTACCAATTTCATAGTTGCGATCTGAATTGGGTAGATACATATCTACTGTAACATCATAATCTTGATCATAGGAAAGAAACTACAAATTAGTATTGTGGTACTATTAGTTTTCAAGCGTTCATTAATGATAGTATCACACGACAGCGCTTACTTGGTGTTCCTTCATTGTATCGAAATCAACACGGGCCATTGGATGAGCTGTTGATCTAACAAACATTCAAGTATATTGATTAATACAATTAGTATTTATTAATGGTACTTACCCGAAATCAAGATAGACAGGTGCCGAGTGAGCAACTTTTGGTACGTAAAAGTAATAGAAGCCAGCGTAGGCCACAACAGCTGCTCCAATCATGGCGGTCACGGCAAATAACGCCACCACTAGCTTAATCACGACATTTTGCGTTCGAGGAGAGAAGAGCGAGGCTGTTGCCCGACGGACATAAGGATCCATTGCATTGGCAATAGGGTCCACGACAGCAGACATTGGCTATTATACTTTATTACTACTAAATAGTATGGTCAACACGGCTACTTACACCACTGGTAGACATGTTGTTGCGTATAACTCGTGACAGTGTTTAAGCTTCACACACTTGCTTTACTGGTCAATAGAACGATAAGCGTAAAAGTTTTTGCTATGAGTAATGGAGCGCAGTTAGACGGGGCGATAAAGAGGGAATAGCTACAATTACAAGCTAAAGACGAAGAGTCGGCAAGATAAGAGAAACAAACCGTTTTTTCCATCCACAATATATTGAAACATGTGATTATGAAAAATGAAGAATGTGACATGGATTGTCGATTGAGGTAAACAAATACGTATAAATTTAATATGATACATTATCTATTCAGTAATTGCTGTTTTAGACATTTAAATCCACATACCTTTGATATCCAAATCATTCTCCGCCTAGATGTCAGAGATGCTTGAATCCGTACTCTCGACGGTGATTGAGTTGGTTTGAGATGGTCTGGCAAGCTCTGCCGATCTGCCATAGTATCTTGATTCCACACCACCTGACAGCTCTAGTAGGCCAAGATGGTGTGTTGGTGGATTTTTTATACTAATCTTTTTTACAAACATAATAAATCTATAAAGTAACCGATTTGTTAAATAATGAATGACTATGTTAAATACTTACCTGAAAAGAAAAATACTCATTAATTTTAAGTATAATTAGATCTTTGCAATGCTCTCATCGTTTCAATATTTACCAGCACTTATTGACAAGTCGATGGCCCTTGTATGTGTTATTTTGCTTGCTGAACAGTGCATCGTCGAATGCATTAAGTGGCATCTTTTTTGTTGCTTGCAGCTTTGTTGGACGCCACTCTTCTTTCTCTTTTAAAGGATTACTATTCAATCATCTATAAATCACATATTGTTTTACACATTAATAAAATGTTAACAATACCCGCTTAAACAAATAAATTTACTATTTAGTATATATTTTATTACATCGAAAATGTAACTGTAGCCATATCTTTTCATCTTTCATTCGGCACTATGCTATTATAGAATAAAAGTTTCAATACTTTATGGGCATTATTATACTTTGATCCTCTTTGATTATAAGCTATCATACTGTTGCAAATATTGTGGTGTTCAGGAGGGAACACCATAACAGCTAGCTTACATCCAATAGTTGAATTGTGTAATAAAATACAGGTTAATCCGTGTATCTCTATCACACACATACTGGACCATTGGCTGTGTAGATGCCGAACAGGTCGAAGCAAAGGCGGGTCTTATGCTATCATGCCATTGATTCATTAGTATGCATGCACCTCATGCCACCACATGGATGTATTGTTATTGGTTCACACTACATATCAATGGAATAGTTTATTCAGTACATCTTGTTGGGATTTCAGCGTAGCCATAGATTTAAATAGCCCACAAAATACACACAGCTAATTGTAATGACATTATCACACTTTACTTCTTGCTATACACGCACTACTCTTCACTCTATATCAACCACACTCTACTATCCTTTTATTTGTTTGTCTTAACAAATCAATATCACCATGAAGCTTTCCATTGCCGTCGTTTGCATCGTCGTTGTGGCTTTGATAGCCGCTACGGCCATGGTGGATGCTAAACCAGCCTTAGTTCGTCGTGGTATGCTGCAATAACAATGAATATGATATGGCATTTTATTTACTAACGGTATTTCTAAATAATTATTATAATAGCTCGTATGTGATATTGTATATTAATTGACTGCACTAATCACATGCTATTTATTAATTGTATCAATTATTTAATATTAATAGAGGGTAAGTTGTGGTGTATATTAATTGACTATATATTAACTATGCTATTTACTGACTGTACCGATTATTTAATATAATAGATCGTAAGTTGTACTGTGCATTAAATTTCTATTCATTAATTATATGTCATGCACTGTATGCATCAACAAATCAATAGCTGGTAGGTTGTATTGTATATTAATTGAATATACATTAATTATATATTATGTACTGTGTCCATCAACTAATTAATATTAGCTAAATGCAAGTTGTATTATATAATAATTGATATTCACTAATTATATGTTACGCACCATGTGTATTAACAACTTAATATTAATAGGCGGTAAGTAACATTGTATATCAATCGGCTATGCACTAATTCTATACCATGCACTATGTGTATCAATAACTTAATACCATAGAGAGTAAGTAGTATTGTGTATTAACCAACTGTGTGCTAATTTATATTGTGCACCGTGTATATCAACAAATTAATATTAATAGAATGTAGGTTATATTATATATTAATTGAGTATTAACTAATCATATATCATGCATTGTATATATTAATAACCTAATATTAATAGGCGGTAAGTAGCATTGTATATTAACTAATCATGTATTAATTATGTGCCATGTATTGTGTATATTAATAACTTAATATATTAGCGCGTAAGCAACATTGTATGTTAACTGACTACTCACTGATTGTGTCACGTATTGTGTTTATCAACAACTTAATACCATAGAGAGTAAGTAGTATTGCGCATTAATTGACTATGCACTAACTATATACCATGTCCTGTGTGTATCAACAACTTAATATTAATAGTTCGTAAGTTATGTTGTGTATTAATTGGCTACTAGCTAATTATGTACTATGTATTGTGTGCATGAACAACTTGATATAATAGGTCGTAAGTTGTATTATGTATTAATTGAATATTTACTAATTGCATGCCATGTACTGTATAAATCAACAATTTAATATAATAGGTCGTAAGTAACATTAAATATTAACTAACTATGCACTAATTATGTGCTATCTACTGATTATATCAATTATTTAATATCAATAGAAAGTAAGTAACACTGCATATTAACTAACTATACACTAATTATGTGCTATATACTGTATACATCAACAACCTTATTAATAGATTGTATGTGAAATTCTGTATTAATTGACTATGTACTAACCACATGCCATTTACTGTATAAATCAACAACTTAATACCAACAGGCGGTGAGTTGTGCTGCATATTAACTGGCTACTTATTGACTATAATATTGACTGACTGTACCGATTGTTTAATATAAATAGCTGGTAAGTGGTATTGTATATTAACTGACTATACATTAACTATGTTATTTGCTAATTGCATTAATTGTTTAATATAATAGAATGTAAGTTATGGTGTGTATTAATTAATTATGCATTGATTGTGTCATGTATTATATGCATCAACAACTTAATATTAATAGGCAGTAAGTTGTATTATGTACTAACTAACTATGCACTGATTATACACCATGTAATGTGTGCGGCAATAAATTAATATCAATAGAAGGTAAGCTATATTGTATACTAACTGGTTACTCACTAACTACATGCTATTTACTGTATCCATCAACTAATTAATATTAGATGAATGTAGGTTGTATTATATATTAATTAATTACGCACTAACCACATGTTATGCACCATGTGTATCAACAACTTAATACTAATAGGCAGTAAGTAGTATTATATTAGTAGAGTATAAATTAATTATGTACCATATAATATTTTTATTTGTAAATACAGAATAATCAATGGCTTCAAGACATTAGCATTGGTAGTGCAACCAAACCACTATTCCAATACACTTTAGGTATATATTCGGTGAAAAGCAAGACCATTTGACAAATACGCCGTCCAGTCTATCTATATATCAAGTTTTGGCCAATGCTCCGGTTTATCCAGTCTTTAATCAATGGAATCATTATGTTACCAACAAGATTGCATCTAGTTGTTTCTATTCAACTGTGCAAGCTTATAGTAATAAATCTATGGTTTCATTTTAATAATGGCAATAATTTGTTGCATATGTTTATATTTAATTTATATATAATAATTAACAACACTAATCGAACAAGCATACCAATATCAGACTTGTACAGGAATTATAAACCGGTCACCAATATGAAGCAGTATAGCTATATTAGTACTACTATTCAATTAACAATTTTAAAAGCAATCAAATCTTTGTGATGCTTCCATCGGTTCAATATTTGCCAGCACTTATTGACAGGCCAATGGCTCTTGTATATATTATTTTGTTTGATTTTATAAAAAACACCTTTTTTGTATCTCTTATATTGACTGAACATCAATTTTGCAAAAATGTCAGATAAATCATTTTTTTAATATGGGAAGCGTAAGATATAGTAAACGACCTTTTTACGCAATCAATTGTAATGACTTGAATGATTAGCGAGCGGTTAAATTAAATTATGTTTAAATCGCCATTTATCATTTGCACTTATTTTTATTATATTTCCTTTCACGTTGACGGCAAACATGGCAAAAAATAAAAAATAAAATTGCTGATGCCACAGCATCACTTTTAAATGTGCATCTTTAGTAATTCTAATCTACAATCCTAGGTCAAGCAGTAGAGAGTGAACTCGATCGATACTTGTAACATGTGCCATGTGGTCAATATATCGTTTTTGCACAGGCACATTACATAGACAAACAACTCACTCGTTAGCATATATTTCTAACATGTGCAGCAAGCAGTTAAAGATAATTTATTTATTAAATATAATACGGTAATCAAAAGTAACTTTATTATACTTTTCTAAAAATGTATATATTTTTTAATTCAAAAATGGCGTAAATGATTACCACCTATTTATCCTTATTAAAAAAACACCCGTGCTCATTAAAAATACATTCGTATTATAATGCCAATGTCTTTGAATGTTCAAATTAGCTTATATTTAACAACATTTGCGCAATTGAGCTAGACATTTGTTCTATCGAACATGATATGGGTTGGGTTGTAAGTGACATCAAGCATCAAATGCTCATCATCACAGATTTATTATTCAGTAAGTCTATATCCAGTATACTTATATATCCTCATCCACCCATATCATATCCATTTTATACGCACACTACTATATATTATTCTATCGCCGGAGAGTTAACAACAAATATAGACAATACAGCTATTGTGTTGGTAATTGCACGCATATAACAATGGGGCCTACTACTGTCGAGATTGCACACTATTATCAGCACGATTTCTAATAGTATTGGCAATAAAACAAGGCACACAGTAGCAATTTCACAGCATATATTTAAATATAATGCTGCGTTAAACCAAAAATATAGTTAGTATGCCAATACCAATATACAGAGCCGAGAAAACAATTAGTAGAAAAGGTTAGATTACAAACGAGCAATGCTTGTGGGTAATGTAAAAAGTGCTGGTATTTAACTAATAGTCAGTCAACTACTGGCACTATCTGGATAGTATATATGGACTGTAGAAATATACAATGGATACATGTTGTAAGTGTAAAGAAGAGAAGAGGAAAGGCGATGATGTAGATAGTCAATGACAAGTCTTGACAGACAATATTTATAGAAATGTGAGTTAATTAATTAATAAGCGGAGCGTAAATAACACAAACTAATCCATTCATTATCAATAATTATAAAATACATTAACACCCACACTAAAGTAATAAATATAAAGATTAAATGAATATAAATAGACTGTAATCATAAAACATGTAACGGACAATAATATAATAATAATTATATATTTAAAAGACAAAATACAAACGACTTTTTATGATGACCACCTATTCTTCACCACGATAAATGACCATATTACGATCAGTTTCCCAAACGCAGACCTCATGTAAGTTGCCTTGACAACCAGCTAATGCCATGTGCTTTTCTACTTGCTGCCAAATAAATACTGCAACGTTTTCAGTAGTACTGCATAAATAAGCGTATCAATACAAATTGCATCAGATTAATTTAGTGGTTAATTTACCTGACATTTGTTTTAAAGAACGGCACATCAATATCCTGTCGTATTATAATAAGCCCCACTTGCTACAATAACTCGCTTTACTTTAATGACAACTTACAAGGTTACGATGATCCAATGGCTCCATAACTGCTAGTTGTAGGCAGTTTTTTAAATTCACCAGATTCGTAACCATACCTGTTTGCGGGTCTATTTTACCGCGTAGCGTTACTTGAACTATAACCATAATTTCCATTGGTTAGATAGAACTGCTGATTAGATATACTGGCCGATTAGGGCCCTTTACCTTTATAATTGTGGCCATGACCGTTAGGGTGATTGCACTTGCCATACACAAGTTGATTCTCCTCGGCCGACAGTGCTGCCGAATGAAGTCGATGAGCAGCAGAAAAGTGCTCTATACGCGAGATATAACCAATAGGCATGGCCTTTAAATATATAAATACGTATATACGAATAAGTAGCTAAATACTGCCGACAAGTATACTAATGCTACTATCGGTTGTAGAATTAAAGAAAATAAAGCGTATACAGTTAGCAATAGAAACAGAGGTCGTGCGAAATTTTTGCCTCCTTAAACAATAAGCAATGTGAATTGGTCGTTGATTGGCTTGATATCAAAATGGGCCACTGAGTATTTTCTATTTTCGCTCTTTCATTCGTACTATCAATTACTATCACCTGTTGTTGTAGCAGCAATAACAGCAGCCGTGACAGTAGTGGCATTTCAGCAAGGCGTCTCTATCCTTTTACTCGCTACTAAAACGTCATCAGTCAGTTTGTACTTTGTGTTCGTCGATAGTCGGCTCATTATATAGCGTACGATTGGTACTATTCGTTTATTATTTTGTATTGCCTGTCCATAGTTGCTTGGTTCTATATTGTTTCGAGTTATACAACGGCAATAAGTCTATTGCTGTTGGCAATATAGCGGTCAATATGGACTTTACCAAGCCAGAACATGTCTGCGAGCCTTATTCCCCTTTCTTTGCTTGGCTCAATGTAAGACGCTGCTTCTACAACTATAGAGTACTAACAGGTTATATTGTTCTATCTCAATGCACTTTATCATTTAGGATTGGATGAATATTTGCGTGGAGGATCCACGTATTGCCACTAGCAACCTGTTTGGTAAGTCAGCAGGGTTGTATCATTATATTAATGATAGGTAGCTTATTTATAAACCCATCTGGCTAGGCTATCTTTCTATCTTCAGTTGGTTAACCGCTCAAGTTCCGCAAGTTCCCAATGAAATCATGCTATTCAAACTGTAGCTAATAACGATTTTAGTCAATTGTATACCAACTATCTTAACCAGTCAGCGGCCTCGCTAAGTCTGCGCTTCCTATTCAATTGGCTAATGGGTGAGTACAACAGTTTATACAAATATATTACGTATCATTGATTTGTATTCATTTGTAGGTGATATTACCAATTTCATCGGCTCGGTATTAACACGTCAATTGCCTTTTCAAGTGAGTTGATTTAATTATACTTACATAATTACGTATATGAGAGATTATGTACATACTAACAATAGTAGATATTCTTGGCACTTTATTTTTGTCTGATTGATATGGCATTGCTATGTCAATACTTTTACTATCGTAGAAAGGACCGACGTAGACGTAGGCATTTCACAACACCCTCGCGTATTTCTCGGCGTGCTTCCCATTCGGCGGCTATGTCACACGATCAACACGGCCATCATCGTCAGCGTCGTCGCTACTGTCTGACTGGGTCGGTCGATAGCCATGGCGCTTGGTTTGCACCGCAGCATGAAGTTGAGCAAGCAGTACGGCAAAATACCGAGGAACATTTGCACCATGCGTATGGGGCAGATCCAACAATCCTCTCTGCGGACGAAGAGTGCATCGAATCGGTTCATTCGGTACATAGCCATCGATTGCCGCCACTTAGTAGCGAGAGTGAATCGGAAAATGATGCTAAATCGACCGAAAATACACCTTTACTTGAAGACGCCAGTCTAGTGCCGTATTACACAACATCACGACGTAATAGTATGGCTATTCGCCAGAGGTAATTTTAGCATTAATAATTGGACCATTATATTGCTACTAATGTAGAAATGTTATTTAGTGTCTCTACTTTATTTGCTGTGTCATTTCTAGCTTTCTACCAATTTATTGATCCGTTTTCTAACGGATTGGATACATCAGCAAATGGAGATGGCGGCGTTGTATTCCATAGCACTTCAACGTCATGGTCACATCTCACACGGCGTGCATTTATTGCTCAGGCTACCGAATCCGATTTCTTTATGGATCGCTGGTTTACACGTGATAATATTGGAATCATTATATCTTGGACGTGCACGGTTCTTTATTTAACGTCACGTATACCACAGATATACAAAAATGTAAGTTTTTAATTTATAATAGTAGCACCCATACTTATTTCTACCATATCTGTGCAGTATAAACGGCAATCGGCTGAAGTAAGTAATGATCTGTAACACTAAGCAGTGAAATGCGATAATTTAATATTTATTCCAACCAATCATTGTAATAATTTAACTTGTCTAGGGATTATCCGTGTTTATGTTTATGTTTGCCGCCATAGGTAACTTCACCTATGTTGCTTCTATTTTCGCGCGGTCGACTTCCGTAGAAAATATCAAGCATGCATTGCCGTTCTTAATAGGAAGTGGTGGCACACTCATATTCGATATGACTATTTTTATGCAATTTTATTATTATACCCAAAAAGAGGTCGATGCTGATTATGATTTTCTTCCCTCTGATGCGCCGGTTATTGTTCGCAGTAATGCTGTCAGCCAGCATCATGCTAATAACGATGATCAGATGGACGGTGAAGTTGATACAGTGCGTGACATGTCTTTGTAACTATGATGTTGTTAGTTTCAGTGATTATTTCAATCAGTTATTGCGAATTTGTTGTGATGTAACAAGCTGTAGTAGCTTTATTATACCAAGATAAACCGTTTATCTTATTGTTGCTCTTTAAATAATGGATTGCATATGTGATAAAGTTTAAATGTTGCTAAAAAGTGGCATATGTTAATAGTATTCAATGATTATAATTGCTAGCATTAAATTACCAAGAAAAGAATTAAACAAAATTATACACATAGCACGATTACATTAGTATCTCATATGTATCTGACCAAGTATTTACGTCGTTTTAGAAAATAAGATTTATAAATAAATATAAATACAATAAAGTTTTTGAAAATATTAATTACTATTTTATCAAAAAAATATAATACCAGTTTATTTTCATCATAAAGTAAATCAGTTCTATTGCAGGACTATACACCCAGTTCAATATTTTACTATTTAGACTAGTTTTTAACAATCTACTATGTTTACATAAATAATTCAGTTTTTTTTAATGCTAGTTCGGCTAAGTTGCATGTGCAGTAAAAATATGCCTGCCGCTACTTGTTATACCTATGCCAGCATAACGGTATAGCGAGTGCAAAGCCAATAAAGAACAAAAGTATAAATGTTATGTTGTTTGCTATTGACGCAATTAGTGAGTTTTAGCAACGCCCAACTGATATTGACGCACCACGTTTTTCCTTGCTGTACTACAATGATATACCAAAATAGTTGATGTAATCAACCTGTTACTAATATTAGCAATTATCTAATAGTATTTTGTCAAATACTTACCAGTCTGCGACAAAAAACATATCTACAAATTGGCCTCCTACTTCAAGTAGAAGACATGTTGCACAAATAATATTACAAATTACCACCAGACACATCGTTTGTATGCCTTCGTGCGCCAGTCGTTTCCAGGCTTTAGTTCCAAATGTGGTGTACTGCTTATAGGCCACATAACTAAATAGCGTTGAAAATAGGACGTTAATAGGTATGCTTAAAGCAAACCAGTAGTAAGGTATTGAGGGAGCATAATGGATGGCACAGCCTCCTTGAACATTTGTCGTGACCCAGGAGGAGGATAGAAAAACAAACATAAATACCATTTGCGGTATCATAAACAGAGCGCCAATACCCAGTATTAGCTTCTGCTTGATCAGAGCAATATAGGCTTTTTGCAGTATGATTATGTTGTTGCTTATACTGGAAATTGAAGTAGCAAAAACAAAGAACCAAACTACAGGCCGACAGCTTGTTTGCCCAAGAAGATATAAAACTACACCCACTCCCCAGCCAGCTCCAAGAAAGGCGGGAATTATGCAACACCATCCGGAAAGAAAGTTTGGCTGTCTAATAATCATAACTGCAGCTTTAAAAAAGTTTTGTGCAAACAAAGTCGACATCATTAAATCAACAGATAACTCGAAATAAATGCTTAATAGTCGTTGTTGCGTGGACAGTCTGTCGTCTCTTAAGGCTGCGTAATCGTACAAATATAACTCGCCGCTTGGATGGAGCGGAATACCCCATTGACGCGTGGCATTGTGCCGCCAGTCTGAATGGTATCCGAGGTCTTCGATCATATCCATAATTGTAGTATATTTGATGTGTACACAGAATCGTATGAAATTGAGTGGTCAGTGCTGGTAAAAAAAGGTGGGCAGTTAAATGGTGAAATTAAGTAAATTCGGATGGCGGACTCGAAATCTACAGATAATATAGGAACATAAATGCACCATGGCCAAAAACCCGTTTACTTGCATGTAGATATCAAACTTCAGCGCAACAGCCTATCTATCAACACTAGGCTTTTCACTTAAAGGATTACGTTTACTCTATGCTGAAGCAAAAGCCCTTGCCTAGCACTGACAGGTTTACACATACTGAGGGAGCTGGCGCATGCATGCCATTTATTGCTGCATTAAACAAGGCCTTTTGCACAAGCAGAACATGATGTTTTATATCTGCATGTTACATTCTATTGTAAGGTTCATTGGTTAATAGGTAACCACGTTTTTTTTCTCGTTCGATCCGGTCGCATCCTGAAATTCCAGTCTACTTCAGTTAGCACTAACTAGAAAATAACTTGCTTATACAGGTTTTATTCCGCCTATTACTGGTCTATTGCGCGCGTTCATACTAGCAACTTAAATATACAACTACGCCAGTAATGTGTATATGACGATATATATTGTGTATTGTTGTGCCCATGGTCGAGTATAATGGTTGAGTAAGTCGCACTAGGACCCAGTTGAAAGCGTGGAACTATCAGGCTACACCGCGTTCATGGAACAATTTCCAATTATTAATGACTGTACTTGTGACAGTTTCTTCCTAATTGGCACATGGTCTGCTGTTTAATAAAAAAAATGCAAAACAATTGCAAGTTCTCATTCTCTTATTAAAAGTACTGTATCGGCCTCACTTAGTGCACCGTTTCTCGCCACAACCTTTTGATTTCCGCCAAGGAGCTATTTTTGTAAAGATAAGCTATAAAGTGGACTTGTACTGCTTTATCCAAATGAAACATCAAGTTTATAAAACAGAATCTAGCCATTGCGGTTTTTGAAGTTTTGAGACTCCTAGATGTCATTTCCATAAAATAAAATTAAATGTAGCAAAAAATTATATTAGTAATAATATAAACATTAAATAAAGAATGTAACATACCATTTGGTTTCTTTGGAATATTTGAGGTTGATCATCGTTGTTGTTGGCCATGTGTAGAAAGATTGATAGAATATTAATAAAAGCCATATGATTGTGATTTCATGTTATTTCGCATTTGTTGTTATTGTTGCTACATACAGCGTGGATTATTGCATTTGAATGGTCTCTTCTATTTTCTAATCTTCTACTATTACATTTTGGGCATATTTGTAATGTAAGATCAATATTAATATAATTATGATAAATATTGTTTATTAAACAGCCACTTTCCTATAGCCAATCTGACTAAATAAATGGCATTTTGAACAATTAATATCACAATGACAATATACATATCAAAGCAATAATAAAGATAACTAATTAATTACATTATTGTATTAATAATTAAACATGAATTAATTAATGTTGGATGCAATATTATACATGTTGTAGTGATGAATGAATGATTAATTGTATTTAAAAGTGTTGAGGTGTGAAATGAATAAATGAAAATATGAAAGTAAAAGTAAAATAGCTCACTAATATTAAGTAATTTATTGGTAGACTCATGGGATTAAGTATCAAAAGACTAAAATTGACATCTTTTACATGATTGAACTACACATTTGTTATTCTAATAAACATGGAACTGAATGGTGAGTGACATTAAATAATCAAATTATAATGTTTTGAATACTTCACAGCAACAATAATATGAATTAACATTTACCTATTTATTATATTTTATTGTAAGTGACATGAAATACTATAATATTTATTAACACTAATATCAAATATTGAAAATAGTGCAGATTAATTAATATTGATTAATTGAATCAGAGTTGATATGACACTGCTTTAACAAATAGCAATTCTCAGTAATAAAAACTGATTGATGGGTCGTTATTATGGGGGGGGGTAAATTTTCGTCAATAGCCACATACAAGTAAACAGGTTATTACCAATTAAATACACTAGTAAATGCAAATTATTGCATTAAGATAGTTTTAAATCGGTACAGCTCTAGCAGACGCCCAATTAACCAGTAAAAGCTACTTTGCTTTGACACTCCATTTTTATTTACTCATTTCACTATTTTTTTGTTATCGCTATCTTATCGTCTTATCTTTTTTTAAATATTTTATTTAGTAATATATTATATAATAATGTTGAATATAACAATATAAATAACACGTGTATTTGAATATTAATAAAGAACATTATTTAATCCCTAGTCTTTATTTTTCTTATTTTACATTAACACCTGTTCAAGTGGCATCAACGGCATGCCGTATACTTTGGTAAATAAGCTTAACCTATCACTATTGCATATGGTGGAGGTCATTTGCTTTATCGATGGTCGGTAAATAATTTGCATCTACCAAGTTAATACCAAGAATTTCATGACAATGGTGAACATCAGAAACGCTAGTCTTCCTATTTTTTTGCCACCATAGACGAGTATTTTACATTGCAAATATGTCCAAAGTGCAACAGTAGAATATTAGAAAATAAAAAAAGCAGTTAGATTCAAAAAAGCCACACTGTACGTAGTAACAACAACAACAACTGCAAAACAACATGGAATTGCAATCAATGGCTTTTATTAATATTTGATTAATATTTCTACGCATGGCCAACAACAACAATAACTGACCTTATAAATTTTAAAGTTTTTAAATGAAAAACTATGGCTATGTTTTTTGTACATAACAGCATATTTTCAATTAAAACCAGGTTGGATTTGAAGACTCAAAATATAAGAGTCAAAGTAAAATTGAGAATTTTGAAAAAGCTAAAAATGCCTGATAAGATTTTTTTAAATAATGCAACAAATTTTAATTTAAAATTTTGCTTATTTACATAATTTAGTTGATTATAGTAATATCAACAGCAATGCAAATTGTATTTTATTTGTTAAAAGACTTTCAACAATATACTTGTGGCAAATACAACTCAAATACATTACAAAAACATGCTATGTAAGGATTAACACTAATGATATTGGACTAGTAGTTAATATTGAAATAACTGTTTTTTATTTATTTTAATAGCTGTTTCATTAGCAGTTTAAATTTATTCAATAAAGTGTAATGCAAACAAAAATAATTTAATTAATTAATATTTTTAGATTTTGAATTTAACCAACAAATAAGATTAGATTGGTTTACAGCATCCAGATATCAGATATAGCAATTAAATATTTCCGAATTACATAAAAGTGTTATTGCTTTGATCAACTTAAATTAATTGGTTGGTGTATCAAGCAAGAGTGAAGATGTGCAAAATAAAACCGTCAACATGGCATTTGTCATTGATAAACTAGAACAATCTACTTGTAACGTTCATTTTAAATGTCGCAGTAGTCGCTCCAATGTTCTAATTTAAAAGAGTTGTGGGACATGGCGAAAGAAGCTTAAAAGGGTGTTATGACGGATCATTTAAACCACTTGATTTGTATCAAATCTTATGATATTTTTATTAACTAAATAAAGATCACTTTTTCCACAATATTGAGCATGCTATTGGTTGTTTAGTGTGATTTGGCAGTTAAATAGCTATAATAGCCACACATTTAAACGAAATATCCGCTTTATTGAAGATGAAACTGGCTGTTGAGTGTCATTGGTTATTAAGCTATTTATTTATCATTATTGTTGTACTGTACATATCTGTCTTGTATACACATACTATATGTCTGTCTATATCATTAATATTGTAAATTATAGAAATTATATTAATAGAAGCTAAAAGTTTATTGCTAGCTGTATTCTTTTAGCAGATCTTGATTCATTTTGTTCATTACTATTGGCTAATTGCATACAGTATAGTTTTGCTATTACTATTCACACATTTGACTTGTCTATTTATTTTGTTTTATAATATTGTATGCTTTATTGTCGTGTTTTATTAAAAAGCGTTTTATTCTAATTTCAACATACTATTATTGGGCTATATGATAATGATAGCTTTGCTACTATCCATACTAATCTATGCCTATAGCTTAGACGATATAATTATACACATTTTGTTATTAATTTAACTATTTGATTGATAATTGTCATTATTGAATGCAAATAAAACATGGTTATAGATATAGCAATTTGATTGTATATAGTTAAAATGAAACCATAAGTTTATTACTATAAGCTTGCACAGTTGAATAGAAACAACTGGATGCAAGTTTGTTGATAAAACAATGATTCCATTGATTAAAGACTGGATAAACCGGAGCATTGGCCAAAACTTGATATATAAATAGACTGGACAGCGTATTTGTCAAATGGTCTTGCTTTTCACCGAATATATATCTAAAGTGTATTGAAATAGTGGCTTGATTGCACTACCAATGCTAATCCTTTTATGGTTATGGGTTACGGGTTTATGGGTTAGCACGGCGGCATTCTCTGTCGCAAACGGTTTTGCAAATCATTCCATAATCAGGATAGGAACAACCCATGCGACATTCAAACATGCAGTTATTGTAATCACGACGGATTAAGGCTGGTTTAGCATCCACCATAGCTGTACTGGCTACAAGAGCTACGACAATAGTGCAAACAGCGGCAATAGAAAGCTTCATAATGATATTGATTTGTAAGACAAACAAATAAAAGAGATCGTAAAGTGTGGCTGGTAGAGAGTGGAAAGTAGTGCGTGTTTAGCAAGAAGTAGAGTGTAATGATCTATATTGTTTGGCTTTATAAAACAATAATGATGTCTTTGCTGTCACTTCCACTTAATGACTCGGTCTTCAATATCCGCATGCATACAAAATAGTGCATAACCTGCCCGGTCTTTACTTCAATCTGCTATTTATTTGCACGAGTACTGCAACGGTGTTTATAATCCAGTACATATGATAAAAATAGACATATTCGCCTGTATTTTCGTTACACGGTCTAACTATTTGGTAAAAGCAAGCATATTGCTTGGTTTTGTAAAACAATAATGATATTTTTGCCGCCATTCCTACCGATTCGGCCCTTAATATCTATATGCATACTAAACAGCGCACAACCTGCCCGGTCTTCACTTCAAGCTCTTATTTATTTGCACGAGTACTTTAACAGTGTTCATAATCCAGTATATATGATAAAAATAGACATATTCGCTTGTATTTTTGTTACACAATTTAACTATTTGGTAAAAACAGGTATATTGTTTGGTTTTGTAAAACAATAATGATGTATTTGCTGTCACTTCCACCGAGCAACTCGGGTCCCAATATTTACATACATACAAGTAGCTTACAACATTGCCACAAAAACAAGTTTATCGTATCAAACTGGTATTTTATACGGGTTTTTACTGCTACACATAAGCCAGTTGTGATTCCTTAAATTATAAAATGTATTGATTGGTACATGTATGCATTTCATTCGACACTATGCCCATTGTTATGGGGCAATTATTGTCTTATTCACAAATGCATTACATCCAGGTACAACATGTAACAGGTTGTGCAACCACCAGCAGTCAAAGACAACCAATCTAAAGCACCCGGAATCAACTATACAATAATTGCCGTTTGTATCATGATGCATCGCAGAGTTTTGAGCAATGGAACATTCCAACAAGTTATTTTCGTCATCGGTTTTCAGCTGTAAAATATATTGCATTGGCTAAATTCTATACAATAAAATATACAAAACTAGACTAGACACATCAAATAGCTCGGCAATATCGGCAATTTTGAATGCATAATGTCAATGGATTGCGTATCAATTGGTAATCATCCAAGGCCTAACTGCTGCTTAAATTTCTGAAACCACTTTTGACAAGTTAAGCAGGATAGAATGTAGAAAAACAAGCCAAAGCAGAAACCAATAGAAAAACAATTAGCAGCTTAAAGATTTACTGGTTTAACTTATAACAAATTATTATACCTATGCTAAACTAGACTAAATTTATCAAAAGTTGGCTGTTGCTGATGCGACCAGAACAGCAGCAACGTTAAACCAAAATAACACACAGAAAACAGATAGATGTAAATAAAATTGAATTAGCGAGTTTAGTAGTTAAATAGCTTATTATTGTCATTATAATTTATAATGCTGGTTGTTTGTACGGATGAATATTTACACTCCATTGTAACCATATATACTTATATTTATACGACCACAGACTAAACCAAGTATTACAAAGCTTAATTTAATCATCTATCAGAGTAAGCAGCTGATATTATACATTATTGCAATAATAGAAAAACAGATTTATTTATTTATTAGTCATTAATAAAAGATTATAGCTATATATTACAATAAAACAAAACATTGGATTGAGCGCGTAATGTTTACATGATCAAATCATTTTTACTTTGACTTCCACATTTTTATTTACTCATTTCACCACCTTTTCTTATTGCTATCTTATTTTTTTATTCAGTAATATATTATGTGATAATACCAACTATACCAATATGGATAGCATGCATATTTGAACATCAATAAAAAACATTATCAATCTCTTTATTTATCTTATTTTACATCAACACCTGTTCAAGTAACCTCAACGGTATGCCGTATATTCTGGCTATAACCGTCGCCACAAGATCTTCCTGGTGTGAACACTCAGCCTATCACTATTGCATATGGTGGAGGTCATTTGCTTTATCGATGGTCGGCAAATAATTTGCATCTACCAAGTTAATACCAAGAATCTCATGACAATGGTGAACATCAGAAACGCTAGTCTTCCTATTTTTTTGCCACCATAGACGAGTATTTTACATCGCAAATATGTCCAAAGTGCAACAGTAGAATATTAGAAAATAAAAAAAGCAGTTAGATTCAAAAAAGCCACACTGTACGTAGTAACAACAACAACAACTGCAAAACGACATGGAATTGCGATCAATGGCTTTTATTAATATTTGATTAATATTTCTACGCATGGCCAACAACAATAATGATAGGCCTTGTGAACTTCAATGAAATCAAATAGTATGTTACATTTTTTATTTAAATGTTTAATATTATTGCTGATACAATGTTCTGTTACAATCAATTCTATTCTATGGAAATGATAATATTATTACATTACGTTAATATTTATTGTAAATGATCATTTAACCACAATTAATCTAATCAACTCGTCAACTATTTAAATCACTACAATTGATTGTGTAAAATGATTTGCTGCTTTGAAACGCAAAATGTGGGAGTCAAAGTGATAGTTAACCAACCAGTAATTTCGGGCCGAATAGAATTAACACTGATATCAAATATTGGCAGAATAACAAAATAAATAATTTATTATGTACATATACATCTAATGCATGGTGTTTTTTAGATATTATTATCATATAAAACATATTCGACGATTAGCCAAGTCGTTTTTGATTAATCGGATTATGCTTTTTAGCGTGTTTGCGCCGAATGATTGATAAATGTATGCTCGTCGCTGGGCCGATTTTCTCCGCCGTTAATAGTTATGCGCAACATATTCTCGGTTTTCGGGCGATTCGACAGTGCAATTGCTTTGCGCATACTATAGCAATGATTTACAAGAATAGTTGACGTAAAAAGCCTATGTTTTATATTAGCTATTTAATTAGTATAATTATTTACCACTCACCAATCGACAAGTAAAAACATTTCTGAAAACATGCCACCTAGTTTTATAATAATTCCAGTAGCGCAGAAAATGTTGCACAGCACTACAAGACACATCGTTCGAATACCATCGCGCGTTAAACGCTTCCATGCATCAGATCCAAATGTGCGATATTGTTTATATGCCACATGGGCAAATATAGCAGAGAAGAATGCATTGATAGGTGCTGTTAATCCAAACCAGTACCAGGGAAACTGATACGAGTAGTGGACAATACATCCGGTGTCAGCCTTGATGGTGACGGGACTAGAAGCCCATCCAAAGTACATAGGAAGTAATTGTGGTACGCTACATCCTAGCCCAATTACCAATACCCAGCGTTTCCGACATAGCACCAGGTAGGCTTTTTGCAATACAAGGAGATTATTGCAAAACACCGATGCGATCATGGCCACACCAACATACCATGATATTTTGCGGCAATTCAGCCCAGTAGGAAATATGGATAGTGCCGCTAAAAGACCCGCTCCCATCCCCATCACCGCAGGAATTAAGCAAAGCCATCCGGGAAAAGAGCGTCGCTGAGCCAGTATCATCTTAAAAGCAAGACAAGAATTGTATACAAACAAATGTGCTGCGAGCAAATTAAATATAAGCTGGCGGTAAATACCAGTCAGCTTTATATGCGTCAACTCCCGATCGTCTGCCGACTCTAGGACGAAGTCTGGCAAGGATATTTCGCCCAATGGATGGAGTCGAATTCCTAATATACTAGTGGCGTTTTGCTTCCATTCTTCTTTCAAGTCCGCCATTTAGATTATAGTTTCGTATAAAATTGTTAGATTTACAGCGTAAATTGTACTAATAAAACAGCAATAATATATATATAAATGATATATGAACTTTACGAGAATAGAAATTTAAAATGGCTAATACACGGAGCTGAAAAAAAAGCCGAGTATTTGAGTAGTGCCGTAATGCTGGCTCATGCATGATAACAGGTATATGTCCTTCCATACAGATTGATGCTGCTTCTAAGATCATTTTTATATAGCAGTTTATACATTTTCCAAATGCATCCAAATGCAAATCATTGACTTGATCTCGCATGGTAAAGAGCTCGGGCAAAAGGATAATCTTGCTATTTTCAGTCATAACATTACCGGCGTATACCTTTGTTGTCGGATACAAGTGGTACAAACGTGGTTGGTTATTCACCATCATTTCGCTATATACACGTGCTTTTATGTTGGATGGAAATGGTAATTGCTTTAAACAATGCGTTTTTACAAACAGTACCGAGCATATATAGGAAACAAACAAACAAACAGCACTGGGTATATTAAACAGCTTGTCACTGATGTTGTAGTAAAATTTACTTTATTTCATGCATTACAATTATTCATACCATTACATGCTAAAATGATATGATTGTCACTTAAAAAGAATAATAATTCTAGGATCCTATTAATGCCATTATAAGGTGGCTCTAGTTAGTTAAAATGCATCGGCACCTATTTGGTATTGTCATTATTAGAATTCCTTGCAATAGTACCCGTCATCTTTGTCTTTAAAATCGGTAGCCAACTTGGTTCTGCGTGCATTATAATGTTAAATATAGCTTATAAGCATGTGTTGCATTTATTACTTACCCAAAAAGCACAAGATTTTTGATGTGGCGGCGATATAGGCTGCACAGTATCAGCAAGATGTTGATAGAGTGGCTCATTAATGCTATATGCTGGCCAGGTTGGCAATAGCGATTTAAACTCCGGATCTTCCATGTCTACCTCGATGCTTGGTCCTTTATTTGGATTGCCAGTAGTGGCGAAATTCGTGTAATAAGAAATCCAATGGTCAGAAAGACGCTCTTGTTTTTTGCTCATAAAGAAATAGAATGGCGCACGCCACGTATACGTTAAGTCAACAGAGTGGCATGTGCGACCCCTACAAACACCTGTACATAAAGTTAGTTATAGCTGATTATAATAATGTAACATTACTAACCAATGGGCGGGAATATTCCTGCTTGTGAAAAATAATAAACATAGGCCTGGCCACCGTGACGTGTGATAGCTTTGGCCACCTAAAGTAAAGTTTAGCATCCTATACAACGGCAAATACATATATACTTCAACTTACGTCATCACTCGGACACAAAAACTCGTAGTCAGTACCGAGTCTGATGTAGCTGTCTATGTTTTTATTCACATCGACATCAATTGGATACTGGTTTCTAACCTTTAGTTGTTGTTAATAACATGGTCAATAACTAGTGGATGATACTTACTTCAGCTGTAGTGTTTTTAAATATGGTTTCCATTTGTTTTTCGTAACCATTCAAACCAAATAATTTGGCTGCGCCAGGTGAACCAGGCTTGTATAACATTTGTAATACCCAAAAACCAAGTTCGTCCCTTATTAGTTGATAAATTAATAAGTTAGTATCCAAATGGATTATACTGAATTAAAGTATTGTTACTATTACTTACTGTGTATTTCCCAAAATTACTGGGACATTTTTGTTGAAATGTCCGTTTTGGAATGCTGTACGTGGATTTTCAACAACATTGTAGCCGTCAATGGAGGCCCACCATGCAAATGGATCCGACAACGGAGAAGTTCCAACTTGCTTTCCATCTGGCGCATGCCCCATGGCATCAATGATAGTATTCCATGGCTTGCTTCGCATGCAAGCCATATCAACTTTGCCGTCGCTATTTTTGCAACCCACAAGCTCTGCTAGCTCGACACTTGAGGCACGGATTTGTTCTTTACTACGCATTCGAATGCCAAACGGATTCGATTGCATAATAGCATTTTTAAATAGATTGGGCGGTGTTCTCGGTGAGGTCAAATGAATACCGACCGAGGTTGCACCTGAGCTAAAACCGAATAGTGTAATGTTATCGGGATCACCGCCAAAAGCACGAATATTTCGCTTTACCCAAAGCATAGCCGCTCGTTGGTCTTCAATAGCAGCA